>VXBB01016056.1:25865-144506 GCA_013399915.1 Illadopsis cleaveri | reverse complement strand
TTTTTTTTTTTTTGGTGAGGTTTTTTTGTTTGGTTGGGTTTTTTTGTTTGTTTTGTTTTTGTTCTTTCACGGAAGGACTGAGATGAATGTTGACATGAAACCTGTTTGTTAGTAATTCTAACAAATCTCTAAACTTATAGGATGATTTTACCTTACTCCTTCTGTTAAAATTTCACACTTGGAGCAAGTATTTGTCTAAGGCGAAATAACAATATCTTCATCTGGTATCTGACAAGCATGTACACTCTGTATGTGTGTGTGGTCAGTGCTGCCTTCTAAAACAATTCACTTAGATGAAGCTTTCACTGAGGAGCTGCATTCCTCTGTCAGAGCCGGGATCCTTGCGGGCCCCTTTTGAAGCTGGAAAACCATCTCAGGCTTATGGTTTTGGGACTTCCAGCTTACAAATATCCTGAAGTTTGCTTTAGTGTTCTTGACTGAAAACGTACACTTTTCTTACTGGAGTGGAAAAGTTGCTATTTTAAGGCTGCAAACCATGTTGTCCCAAGTTTTAGCAAAAATGTTGCTTGCAATGTGTTTGCAAATAGATGCAATTATACTTTAAAAAGTAGGCTTAATTAAGTGAATAATTTTATTGAAATAAATGATTTTCCAAAAGTGTGCCTCCTCATCCCAGAGATGAAACGATCTGAAACTATTTGTATTATTTCCTCAATCAGTGTGAATTATGACTACTACTCTGTATTCTAGAAAATATAAGTAACCCTGGTTCTTGTTGTTGCAGCATTGTTATTTTTTATTTATATTTTTATGAAAAGTCAATGCTGTTGAAGTTGTTTTGCTAATCTGTTATTTGGAAATGTTTTTAAACATGGTGCTGAACCTGCTGAAAATTTGGGCAAAATGATTTTATCCAAAATGAGGACTGGAAATTGGGGTGCCAACATTGTGTCTGTGGGCCAAATGCGGACTCCTGATAAGTAATAATCTCATTTCTATCCAGTCATATAAAACAATGTCTCTAGAAAGCTACCAAACTTCACAATTTCCTACTACTTTTATTTTATTCAACTACTGTAGCAAATTGTATTGTTTTAGGTCCTATTTTTTATGAGAAGCCTACACTTTGTCTCCTCAGTAGAAAATAAAAGCTTAGTGCCTACCTCTGAAAGGAGAATTTTTGTGTAATGTCAGTTTCTTGGTTTCTGAGTATAACAGAGCAGAGGGGATGAGTTGTGCTGGCACTGGGACTGTCTGGGGTTTTGTTTATGAACCTCTCTGGACATGGCTTTCTGGTCACTCATTGTCTGCTTTCTTGCAGACAGCCTAGCCAAATGCTTGGCACTTGTCTCTCTAGCTGTGTTTGTGTGTGTTTAATAGTGATAGTGAATGCTAATGCCTGTCTGTCACAGTGCTTATCAGGTGTTTGTACACTTAGGAACAGAAACAGCTTTCCTACATCTCTGCAGAGGAGTAACTTAACAGGTCCAGTGTCTCTTGTACTTCTCTTGTACCCTTCTGATAGACTTATTAAATATTGAAGGTGGGCTTTGGCCAGATCTATCAAACATGACTCCTAAGAAAGCTTGTGAAGTTACTGTAAAAACAAGCTTTATCTATAGCTTTAGGTAAATACACTGGTGATTTGAAAACTACCATTTTTAAGGAAAATAGGGAACAACTTGGTGTGAATGATAGAAGATACATAATGTATTTTGTAAAGTGTTTTACCACTTACCTGTGTGGGATCTGGGGGTGGGAGAGCACTTTCTCAATTGTTTTCTCAGCAATTGAAGAGGTTGCTGTACTCTGTAATAGTAAAATATGTGTCAGTGGTAATTATAGCAAATAGCATTTGCAAGCTCAAGTAGCTGTTAAGATGTGACTGCTGGAGATAAGCACTATTAGAGATTTTTGCTCCAAGAAACCTGACTTAGTGAGAGTCGCTGTGAACAAAGTGTCAGAGCTTTCTGGTGCCTCATCATTAGTAGGTTCAATGGCATAAGGAACATGGAAACAGGACTTTCCTGGTTGTGTATGGAGCAGTTCCCAAGGGAAGATCAACAGCTTCAGTTTGATCTATAAAAACTTTACAAAAGTCAGGAAAGCCTACTAAACTGTGTGATTATTAAGATGGTGGATTTCAAAAGCTGTTGCTGCAATTATGGTTTAGCATCCTTTTTTAGAATAAGACATCTGCCATGGCAGGTGCATATGCTGGATTAAGGCATAAAACCAAGAAAGCTCTGGCATAGAAAAGCTTATATGATGATAGTCCTATTAAAAATACTTTTCCATTTAAGTTTGTTTTTAGGGTTTTTGTGTTGGTTTTCTTTGGTGTATGTGGTGGGGTTTTTTTGTTTCCGAAGCACAGCATATAAATAAAAGCATCACTAAAAGTTGAAGGCAGGCAAACTGGGGGGATTCAAATAAAAGACCAAGTAGCACTTCAAAGTAACTTTCTATTAAGGAACCTTGACATCAGAACTGTATCTTCTTCAGTGACATCATTTATCATCAGCTACACAGAGATGTGGTTGAAGTGTTTGCTTTAAGAACTGATGTGTAACTTCCCCCTTTTGGGAGATCCTCCAAGGGCTTTGTATCTCAAGAGCTGCTTACCTGCACTTATTATAACAAGTACTTTGTCTTTTAAGACAAACTATCATGACAGCATTTGAAAGACTTTGTTCTTTAATTTCTTGTAGGATTTTGAGCCCTTTTAATTTCTTCTCTGCAATTATCTAATTTTATTTTAAATTGCCAAATTAAATGACTTAAATATGGGAAAATTTTCTTGGTGCCTCTTTCCCCCTGTGCGTTTTGCTTTGTTGTTTCGCTGCTTGATGTATTTGATAACATGCCTTGAATTCTGGTAATACTTGAAGGTTGCTTATGCGGAATTGAAACAATTAACAGCCTAAGTCAACTGATTTAGGTTGCTTTGTTGCAGCTTAAACCGCAAATATTACTTGGGTTTTAAACTTTAAGTCAGAACCTTCACTTTTTAAAACAAAAATGGTTTAAAATCTGGCTTCAGCTGTTCTGCAGTTGAGCTCATGATAGGCTGTAAAGCTGAAGAGTGCCACTTAACTAGGAGTGACATCACTAACTTTTTATCAATACACCTCTGTACTTAGCTTTTGGTAGCTGTGATTCATGAGACCTGTACTGCACCATACAGTTGCTTAAGTTTCTCTTTTTAAGAAGTTCTAGTGACCTAGATGAAGGTGGGCATAGGGAAGCACAGGGTAAAAAATAATCTTCTGATCCTAAGATGCAACAGTGACAGAGGTAGGAATTTTTTTAATCCAGGTAAATTGCCCCCCGTTCTCTTCTTCTGTCCTCCTGTCTCCTTGCTCTACTCATGTTACAGAAACTAGATTTTTGACAGTCAGATCCATCTGCCTTGTAGCTTTTAGTAAATAGGCAGCACTTGTTGGTCATTGGTGCTTTTAGAGTTGTAAAAGCAGTCTCCAAATTCAAGTCTTACTCTGTAGAGACCTTAACAAGGTGTTGGTGTTTATAGTAACCCAGCATGTGCCTTGCTTTGATTTTTTTTCTCCAAGAAAGGTCTGATGAGGGTTGGTTCCTTTAGTACTATCAGCAACCATTGAGACACATGTTTACATGTCTACTTTTCCTCCTCTCTGTTCGGATACCTAAGATGACTCCATACCCCCGAAACCATAAGTGCTTTATAAATTTCTCCCTCTGGAATGTTTAAACTTTGCTTAATGCAAGGAATTGCAGAATACAAGGAATTGTTCCTGTAAAGCCAAATACTGCAAGACGAGTATAAACCAAAGGTTTCCATATCCTTTGGCTTTTGTCAGCCTCAAAGTGTAGATTGTGAAGTGCTTCTACCACTTCTGGTGACTCTTGATTCACTGAGAATATTATGACTCTGTTAAGGTATTTTTACCTCCTTAATCCCAATTTTTTTTCCGATAATCACAGAATATTAAGGGTTGGAAGGGACCTTAAAGATCATCTAATCCCAACCAAACCGCTGCCATGGGCCGTGACACCTCCTGCTAGATCAGGCTGGTCAAGGCCTTAACCAAAACTGGCTTTGAACACTCTCTGGGCTGGGTCATCCACAGCCTCCCTCAGCAGCCTGTTCCAGTGTTTCACCACCCTCACAGTAAAAAAATTTCTTTAAATATCTAGTCTACATTTCCCGTCTTTATATTTGTACCCCTTACTGCTGGTTCTAACACCCCAGTTCCTGACAAAAAGTCCTTCTCCAGCTTCCCAGTAGGCCCCTTTCAGGTACTGGAAGATTGCTATGAGGTCTCCATGAAGCCTCTTCTTCTCTGGGCTGAACAGCCCTGATTCTCTCAGCCTGGCTCTGCTGGGGAGATGCTCCAGTCCTCTTATGAGCTTTGTGGCCCTTCTCTGGGCTTGCTCCAACAGTTTCATGCCCTTACCTTGGGAGCATCAGAACTCTATACCCCATTCCAGGTGGGGTCTCACAAACACAGAGGAGAGGGGGAGAATCTCCTCCCTTGATCTGCTGGCCACGCTCCTTTTGACACAGCCCAGGGTATGGTTTCCCTTCCGGGCTGTGATTGCATGCTGACAACTTACGTTGTTTTTCATCAAACATCACCCCCAATTCCTTTTCCACAGAGCTGCTCTCAACCATCTCTCTGCCCAACCTGTAGGTATATCAGGGTGAAGTCTAGTTTTAGTAATGCTCTGGCATTAGAAGTTGCATATAAGAATCTTCCTTAAAATCTTAGGTTAAGATGCGGATAGTACATCCAGTTTAGGCTCAGTGTGGTAGTGCGGGATTCTGCAGTCTTCTTGCTTTCTGCATGTAGGACTTGAAGTTCTAGACGATGCAGTGGCTTGGATTTTATCAGTTGGTGGAACCTGACTCTGATAACAAATGTTTGGAAAGAAGTTATTAACCACTATAGTCAATATGGCAGAAAGTTGTCGATTTCTTAGAGGATGAGAATGATTCCCTCCTTGGCTGAAACACTGTATTCATACAACAGCAATACTGTTGCCAGTTTAGCAGGGAATGAGCAGTGGAGGGAAGTTCTTCCTCATACATGATCACAGAATCAACTAGGTTAGAAAAGATCTTTAAGGTCCAGTCCAAGGATGAATTTAAACCAGCTTGTCAGCTAGACCATGGCTCTTAAGTGCCACATCCAGTCTTTCCTTAAACACCTCCAGGGATGGTGACTCCACCACTTCCCTGGGCAGCCCATTCCAGTGACCCTTTCTGTGAGGAATTTCTTCTTAACATCCAACCTAAACCTCTGCTGGTGCAGCTGNAGGGAATTTCCTAATGGTAGACTCAATCCTCTCATCCCAATCATCAATAAAGATATTAAACAAGACTGGGCCCAGAGCTGATCTGTGGGGGATGCCACCAGGGACCATCCACCAGGTGGATTGTCTTTTTTTCTCCAAGAAAAAGTGCTGTCTTTCACCAGCACTCACTGGGCCCAGCCATCCAGCCAGTTCTTAACCCAGCAAAGGGTGCACTTGTCCAAGCCATGGGCTGCCAGCTTTTCCAGGAGTGTGCTGTGGGAGATGGTGTCAAAGGCTGATGAGTAGCAGAGTAATGGGGTCTTCTGGAATAACTAGGGGAAGGTAATGTGTCTGCCCCATTCTCTGCAAAGGGGCTGGAGGGAATGCAAGCAGCCTTTAATTTGAAAATTACACTGGGCACAGTGTCTAAACTGCAAAATACAGCAGGGCTGTAATATACTGGCTAAATGGACTGGTTTGTCATGATAAGAGAATCCTCCCTTTAGTCAGCAAGGGGTGAGTTTCTGCAGTTGAGTCAGTGGTGTGGCTACTTTGCTGTCTTGGATTTGAATGTGTACTCTGAGGCTTCCTTAACATGAAACTTTTGACTTGCCATCAAGTGTGTCCCTTTGTCTCTGTCACAGGTAATGTCCAGAAAAGCAGGAATCAAAGGGAAATGCTGCATCTCATCGAAACAGTGCAAAAGGTCTGATTGAATTGCTTATGGTAAAGGCTGCAGGACTTGCAGTATTGAGGAAAGCTTACTGGAAACCTCTTGCTGAAGATGCTGTAGTTGCAAGCAGCTGTGGTCAAAAAAAGTTGCATTTTTGCAACAGGAGTAGGTATCTTTTATAAGCAAGTGTCAGAAGGTTATAGATTAGAGCAAAGTCATAAATTTTGTTTGTTTACTTAGCTTTAGAAGTATTTAGGGATGTCTGACTTTCTTGATCTATTTCACTTAAACAACTTTTCATTTGTACCCTAAAAAGTGGTAGCCTGTTTTCAAAACAGACTGCTGTGATGGCTGTGGTCTAAGTGGATATACTTTTCTCCCCTCCCACTTCAAGTGTAAGTTATATTTTATGGTTAATAATTCTCAAGATTGAGTGGCTTTTCTTTGCAGCTGTTAAGAGTTGTTTTCATGTCATACAGTTTTTTTATTGACTCCTGTGGTGTCCCCTGTGTTCAGAGTTGAATAGGCAGTTGTGCTCTAGAACCTTTGGATGTATAGTAGTGATGTAATTATTCTGCAGTATCACCATATCTTCATACTGTTTTTACTCAAGTTTACAGTTACTGTTTGGGTAGAACAGGTGCTTAGCTGATTGACAGTGCTCTTCAGCCATAAAACAACAAGCTAAAATTTTAAGTCTGAATCCTTGATGCAATAAACTTTTGCAGCATTCTTTTTGAGCTTGGGAATTGAAGGCAATGTCAATAATATTTTTTTTTAGAAGAATGTTCAAATTGACAAGCTTTAACTTTCAGGTCTCTACTTTAGTGTTAGTATTGGGTTTAACCTGTGATTTCAATATACATGTCACATACAATTAAATAATTCTGAATTTTCTGTATTGCTGTAATTCTTTCCTATATTTTGCCAGTAGTTGTAACAACTTGTCCTTCCACTAAGTGCCATAAATCACTAATCCTTTGTTTCCCTGAATTCTTGCAAAGGACTGTAGGGAAGGAGAAGAATTCATGTTCTGCATTTGCTAACTGGTTAATGTGCAAGTTATACACGCCGCTGAATTTGGAGATAGGGAAATCTTTGAATGCATGAAGCCAAAATCCTGACTCTCCATCACTGTGATGTGGGATTATTTAATTTGTAATTTCATCCAGCATTTCAGCTAAAGCTGCTAAAAGTAGATATTAAATTCTCCAGTACCAGCTGAATCTCAGGAGTAAAGTTGCCTCAGTTGATGGAGTCCCAGTAAACTTGCTTTGATGAACGTAGATTTTATTTTGTCATGCACTGGCACAGGCAGCTCCTTCAGTTTGTAACCAGCTATGATGTGTAATCAAGTATAGCCAGATTGCTCTGACCTCCTGCAGGCTGCTCTCCTAAAATGGAAATTATTCATTTTGCAGATGGAAATTGGAGCCAAGCAGCTGTGAATTCCAGGAGAAAAATACTGAGGCAAACTCATAACTTCGTTCTTCTGTTCAAAAACCAAATGACAGTTGAGTCTTGCATTTGCCACTTGCTTTCAATCTGTGATTTTTTTCCAAAAAGTCATCAAGTATTTGTTTGGAGGCACTGCTTACTATCCAAAGTATTTTCTTTTTTCAAATAAGCCTTTTCTTCATAATTCTTACTTTCCCTAACTTCCTCTCTTAAAACAACAAACTCTTGCTATTCCCCAACCTTCACTTCTGTGGCTGTTTTAGGGAGTTAATTTGCACTGATTCAGCTTTTACTGATTGAATGGCAGGAAACCAGGATAGGTTGACAAATATGTACGTTTTCATGCAGCAGTGATGCTGATCACCTGCAGTTGCAGAGATTGGTGTGGAATTGCTGAGCTAAAAAGCCTGTTGAATGTGGAAGTGACAAATTATATGCTTAAAAGGATACTTCCATGAATCTGTGGCTCAGAATTAAATCTACTACCTAGATGAAAGATTTACTGTTTCATCCTTAGTTTAGCTTTGGAAATTGAAGACAAAAACTGTGTGAAATTGCATTAGTTGCAATTCTGTGTTCTGTGCTGTTCCCAGGGGACTACTTACTCAAACCTATAAAACCATCATTTGGCTGTTGTAGAAATCTTTAGTCTGTGTGAATTTGCTGCGTATTTTAGGTTTTCATGGAGGTTTGCAACTAGGACTCCTTCAGGTTCAGTTTTTGACAAAAATCTGACTTGTAGGCAGAAGCAAAGCTGGCAATATATGCAGGCAAACCACCAAACACTTCTGTTAATGTGTTCCCAAGGGTCCTACATAAACTGGAAGAAAAATTATGCAGCCTTCTTAATCTGTGTCCCTGGTAGGCATACTGAAACTTTGCCTTTAAAGCAAAAAGGCTTTTGTGGTTGTGCCCTAAGGCTGCAAAAAAAAAAAAAGAAAACCAGCTAACACAGTGAAAGATGCAAAAGTGTAAGGATCTTTCCCAATATCCAGATCATACTAAAAATTCTTTTTGATGGAAAGTGTTTTTTGGGTGACCATTAAGAAGGTGAAAGGCAAAACAGGGCTGTGGTTTGCTGAAAATTATGTACCAGAGGAAAAAAAAAACCAAAACACAACCAACTGATTGGTTCTACTGGTCCTTGGAGACAAAAACTGCTGTTGCGCTTGTGAGGTTTTACAACCTTTCTAATTCAGTTCCTAAGTGGTAGACACTGTGAGCATGTTATTACTTTCTATTATGAGGTGGGCTGTATTTAATTATATAAAGTACCTTTAGATGGTGGCTGTTGAGTGGCTGGTGGAAGGTGATACTACTTCTGCCACTGAAGTATCTGGAGGATATTTGCTTAGCCTTTGCTTACTTTTTGGTGAAATAAAATGAAAATTGAGGGAGTTTTCTAAAGACTTTTTTTTTTTAGTCTGAGTTATGAGGCTTTTGATTTTTAGGGTTTAAGGAATTGATTTCCTCAAATCCTTGGCCATGGAAAGCAAGTATATAACTAGAGATGGAATGCTTACTAGAGTTGTGTACCAGTCGTTTGTTTCTTGCTGTATTCTGTTGCCTTATATATTTTTTTTTATTCTCAAGGTTACCAGAAGGAATAAAATTATTTTTACTTTGCACATCTTTTTCCTATGTGCGTTTAGCCAGCAGTTTTAGAATGCTGTTTGATATTATATTGATCTTGATAGCATGTAGTGTGGTCTTCCCTGTTTTAGTCAGTCTGAGCAAGGAGCTTCTCTCCAGTTTAAATGCAAACATACAGGCTTTAGTCTGCTGAACAGGGATGGCTTTGCTCAATCTATTCCTGGATCTCAGAGCTTACTTTTTTTGGCAGGTAGGTAGGCATGTGTTGTAATCTTTCCACCTACTGCAAAGTTAGTCTGGACAGATGTTGTGTGGTCTTAATTCCTGAAAAGCATGACATAGGAAACACACAAATGAGTGGAGAGGAGGAATTGTAGCATACCAAGCAGAAAAGGTTTGTTACAAAAAGAGAGTAACAAGTTGTTATAGCAAAGCATTCTTTGTTCCACAAAGCAGAAATGTAAAATGCAGTTGTTAACTTTAGTGCTGTGTAAGTAAGCAGTGTTTATTTAATACAGGGGTTATCTTATATTACTTTCCTAGAGTTTGCAGCAATCTTGCCTTTCATTGTCTTTTGACTATTTTTTTTTTTAAATGACATGTGAAGAGGTGACTGAGAGGTGCCAGGGGGCACTGGCTTGATGAGAAATGAGTTTCAACAGAAGGCATTTTTGGATGTGGCTTTTTTTTCTTAAATGAAAGTATGGTTTAGATTGTCTACTTTGAATTGCATACAGAAACATAGATGCCCAATGTAGTTCTTCAGGAGTATTGTTTGGGGAGATCAGGACTTTTTCTGGTGTGCTAACTAATGCTTGTCTGTCTGTTTTCTTGTTTTGTTTTTAGTTTTGTTTTTTTTTCCTTTTTGGAGACTCTGCTGTTTTTTTCTACACTCTGGTAGCTTTTTGGCTACTGAAGCAGAAACCTCTTCCCGAAAACCTGAACTGCTCCACAGACATGGATGTAGATCTTTCTGGAGATCCTGGTGCCGTGTTTAGAGCTCTTAGTTGTTACAGTAACATGGGAACTTAGGTGAAAACTGCTAATTCAGTGGCTTTTCTCTCATGATGGGCCTGACACAGACACAGCAGGAATTCCAAATGAAACAGTTGCTTCAGTTGTGCTAGGCTTTGCCTAGACCTCTGCAGACATCATTCCTGCTCTACACTGCATCATAGTGGAAGATGTGTATGAAGTTTGTGGAGGAAAAGCACCATCAAATACATGAAATATGCTTACTTGCATTTCAATGTTCGATTCTTTTTGAAGAATTTTTTTTTATGTATTATACCATTCTGTCAAACATAGATTGTACTTCATTCTATCTGTAACTGGTGAATTGAGGGGCAGTATATTAGTACTGGAGGCAGGAGGGGAATTGTCCTTGGTTCCTGGGCAGTGTGGTGTTTTGTTTGTTTTTTAACTTACCTGATTAATTTGCGTAGTTGGGTAGACATAATTATTCAGCTTCTTTAGGTTAACTTTACTCCAACCTGTAAACATCTTGGCATTTTTTTGGAAACAGGAATGTTGTCATGTGAAATTATCTGATCTTGCAAAATGTAATTTTTTTTGTAATAGTGTATTCACACATTTAATGTAATAGCCATTAAAGAAAAGAAAGTTATCTTGCTGTTTAAAGACTTTTTTATGGCAGAGAGGATCATTCAACAGTCTCTGATTTTTATTAAGTTTTTATTTATAGAAAGCCAAGATCCTAAAGTAATAAATTAAAACTTCACAGTTGGTTACCTTCTCGCATATGAGATGGTATAAGATCCCTGGTGGTAAAAAGATCTAAAAGTAGGGTATCTAAAATCTATCCAAGAAGTGATAAAACTGTTGCTATCTGTTACTTGAGGGCAAAGGTGGAATGGGTTAAATTTTGTATATTGATACTAAAGTATTCTAAAGATTTTTTTAAAGTAGATGGGCTGTAACTCTTGCTTCAAGCTCATTTTAATTGTTAATTTCAGCAAATTTTATCTTGCTTTAACTATAGTTCTGTAGTTGTGATGTTCTGAACATGCTTAGACCTAAAGCATCCAATAAAAACAAAGTAGCTTGCTTGCAGTAATGGAAAAAATGACTCAGTCCAAGTTGAGAACAGAAATTAGCTAAAAGGCAAACAGTAATTCTTAAAACAGAAGCTAAGTTTAAGTACTTCATAAATGAGGTTGGAGATCATTCTGTACTTCTGGTTTTCCAGTTACACGAGTGCTTCAGTTGTAGTGTTCATCTGTCATTTTTAGTAAAGTTTCCCAGTTTTGCCAAATAGATTTCATGCTGTAGTGTGCTATGATTGGTCTACTACTGCCTTAGTTCAAGAACCATAAGACAACACAGTACAGTCATCTGAGATTAAGGTACAGTTTAACTGAGGAAACTCATCTGCACGTTACCAATGACACCTGAAGAGTAAGGGTGGTGCCAGTTTGCTTGTCTTCTGCCAGTAGCCGTGTGCTTCTTTGGAGTCATGGGGAGGTTGGTGACACAAGGGCTGTTAAGCTCCCCTGGTACCTAGTCTGCATGCCAGAGTTCTGAGATGTAGATCAATTCTCAAATGAAAGAAATAAGCCATTTCCTTATGAGCAAGACAAATCATGTATTGCAGTTCCACATTTAACCTTCATTTAGACCTCATATCTTCAGTTCAAGACCTTAAGTACAGGGTAATTTTGAATATTAAGCATTAATAGGGAAGATTGCTGTAATTAGGGAGTCATTACTTCATAGTTAAATGAGGCTAGCTCATAGATGTCTCATAAAAAATGATATTAATCCAATCAACAATAAGGTGCTTCTTTCCTTGGATTCTTGTTTAATTCAAGCTGTTCTAACTATACCTTTGCCCAAGCTAAAGCTAGCAAATAGAATGTTCTTTCTAAACTACATAGTCATATTCTTGCTAGGCCTGTAGTTAGACATGTAGCAGCTACCTACCAAAACAATACTTGGAACTTGTGTTCTAATGCACATTGCAATTGGGTAGACATTTATTTTATAGATACTTCTTTTGTTACCTCAGTGCTATCTAAATGTGCATATAAATAACATGGCAGGAATTAACTCCTGATTTTATGATATCCAAAAGAACACCAAATTACAGAAAACTGGCTTTGTTATCAAGTTTCTCAAGAGGAAGTGAAAATTAAATGCAGAATCACTTTTTTTCCCAAGGTGATGATTCTCAGTTTTACGCTTTTTACCTTCCCCCATCCAATCCTTGATGTTGGCTCCTGCATGGATGTTTCTCCACTACGCAGATGGCTTAAGGTCCAAGCGTGGGTGGACTTCTTCCCTAGATACCATTAGCTTCCCAAATAAGAATAGGGAATTTCTGGAACAGGGGCTTTGGTGTACCTTTATAGGCACTGCCCACATTTCAGTCCAACAGTCGTCTAATCTCATTGTTAGACTGCACAAACACCTGAACACAGCAAGTTGAAGCATGGGGAAAATCAACACAGTGAGCCCTTTTTTTGTTATTTGTGATAACATCCTATTTGTGATAACATTAATTCATGTTACACTTGATAACTTCTTCACCAGCTATTGCTAATCACTTTTAAGAAAATTATTAATCAATGCCTCACACCTTCATCTGAAAACCGCAATTTTCAATGCTTTTGTAAGAAACAATTAATTTCTTTTTAAATCTTGATCGGGCTCTACCGTAGACAGTAGTGAGCAAGACTCAAGAACTGTATCTTGCTTCTACTCCTGGATACACTTCTGTAAATACCACAACTTCAGTAGAATTGTCTGTAAGGCTTGCAGATTGGCAGCCAAACTTTACAGCCCTTGATATACTTGGAGCATTCTTTTTCAGTGCTCAAGTTTAAAATGATATCTTCTAGGTTCTCCAGAACTATAGCTATAACTTTAGCACATCTTTCTAGTTTTTCCCTTCTCTATAACAATAAACAACTCATATCCAAGCACAGAGTTTGCATCTGTTTTAGCTAAATGAGTTGCTTAGTAAAAGGAACTATCTATGGTAATACCTGAACCTGCTTTACAGCAGTGCTTATCAAACTACTTTTTCTGGTCTGTTAGATAATTATATGCTCTGCTTTTGGAATAGTGTGGTTAAATGCAAACCCTAGAGCAGCAAGATGGTGCATTTTGTCACCATTGTTTTTGCTTGCCATCTTCATGTGGGACAGCTCAGCTCAGTTTTATTCAGCTTGGTTAATGACCTTATCCATTCATAAATGCATGGCTGTCATGTTGCTTTTCATTAAGAGTGTGGGAATTAATTCTCATAGCCATCTTAGACCTTTTTCTTCTGAAACTCAACGTGTACATTGATTTTAGTGCAAATATCTACGTATTTTATTGATGAGTATATCCAAAAAATGATGTATGAAGATACAGAGAACAGCTGAGAAGTTACTGGAAGTTTCTTGACCGGAAAGTGACTTGGTTTGAATTCAGGTAATTCAGATTTGAACTTGTCCATCTTCATTTTAAACTCAGAAAGTGAGTGTTGCATTCTGCTACATGTCTTCTTTCACAACTGTCCTCTGCAGCTGAAATGCAATTTTGTGACTAAAATGAGGATGAGCACTTCCCCAACATGTGTTCAAGATCAGCTGTTTGTAGGGTTTCAAAGAATGTTTTACCTTTGTGATCTTATTGGCTTAAAACTTCAAAATCACATGTTAAAACTTTGGAGTTTCCCTGACCTGAATTTCCATTCTTTTCCTAAATTATCATAAAGACTGGTGGGCTGAATTTTGTTGATAATCAGTTACCATCTCTTCTCAATATTCCTGGGCAGCAGGAGTGAATGAGGAAAGGGGAAGATACAAACTGATCCTGAAATTTTTACCTAGTGACTGGGTGAGAAGGCCCAGAGTGACTGTGCAGCATCGACTCCTGTTTGTGTAGGGCCCCACGTATTGTGTGCTGCAGCTTAAGACGTTTAATTGCAAAGTATGTGACTTTTATCAACCTGTTCTGTCTCAGACATTAGTGATTTCCATGGGAAGAAAGTAAACTATAGCCTGGACTAACTTGGAAAGGCAAAAACTCACCTGCCATCTCATTTCCTTTTCCCTCTTGCTCACCAGCATTTTACAGAGGAGTGCTTGCGATATTCATGTTTGCAGCATGGTACAGTTGTGTCATCTTTTGCCTAACCTAATTCAGTCTTAATGAGAAGTCCTCAGCAGAACTGTAGTAGGTATTTTCTGAAATACTCCTAAAGCCAGGAGTGTTAATGCTATATTTATTGCCTCAGTTTTAGTCTGCTTTATATTTAGTGCAGGACTGATAGGCAGTGACTTGGAATCTAGATGTGTATCAGTAAAGTCCTTTCAAACAAAATTCGGCGTCCCAGCTGAGGCATCCCACAGTGATGGTCTCTGCCCTTAAAGATTTCTTCTAAGGAGAGCCCATGTATGTGGCTTTTTGAGTCTATGTCCTTGTAAAATGTGCTTTTAGCAAGCTGATACCCTGCAGAGCAAAAATATAGTTGTAGCTACTCTAAAGTTACCTGAAGTAGCCTTGGTATAATGGTACATTTTTCTGAAGTAAGAATGCGTTTACTTTAGATAGGGGTATAGATACTGTGAACTATGGTGCTGTTGTTATTATAGACTAAATGCCTACTTAAGCACAAGTAGGCAGCTCCTGTGCATTCCCATGCTCTGTTAACAGCTCCTGTACATTCCCATGCCCATTCACACTTGTGTAAGGAAGTTTCATTTGTTCAGTTGGCAAGTCATGTGGTAGATGAGCTTGCAGTTGGAGCGCAGTAACTTGTAAAATACTGATATAAGAACTAATTGAGCAGTCCATTAAATTGCTATTTAGGTCCACCAGTGACATGATCTTGCTAACTAGTCCTAGCTCTCCTCTGTGGTTAAAATTACATAAATCTACAGCTTGTTGAAGAATGTTTTTAATTTGGGGGAATGTTAGCCAAATGAATTCCAAACTTGAGTAGAGATCGCTCCTGATTCACAGTCTGGCATGTAGGTTTCAAATATGTTTAACCTCAGGGTCAAATTTAAGATCAGACTGAAGTTTCACCTTTTACACAAATGTAGTTGTATTATTTTGTATTTTTACCATGGTCACGTATGTACTCAGTTTCTATAATACAACTAGTTCTGGGTCCTGTTTGACTACACACTGCTTAATTTCTCTATTTTGTTTTTTGTTAGTGTCTTTATTAGATGCATTATATTTGCTGAGGTGCAAAAGGGCAGCTAGGTCTGGCAGCAGCTGACATTTGCTGGAAGAAATAGTTCTTTCCAGATTGTGTTAATCTACAAGCACAATTTTTTTGTCCTTAGGAATCAATAGACTATGTGTTGATTGAAGAATTACATTCTAGACCTACCTAAAGTAGGTGCAAAATGTCCTACTTATTTCAACAGATTTGGTAACCTGGTATACAGAATACTGTGAGGCTTGTATATCTATTGGAAGAGGAAACCCAGTATTGACTAAACTATGCATTGTATTGGCAAAACTGACCTTTCATAAAGGTCAGCTGTGAAATTCTAAAAAGATTAATGCAAATATTAAGGGGAGGTAGTATATCAAATGTATGGCAGAGTTCTCTGGAAATTTTGATACTGTGTTAGAAGTGTTGCTTCCCAATGTTGAAGTGCTTAATTCCTTATGAAAAATAAACTCTAGGGCTAAGAAGATACTGTTGTGATGCTGGCACATACCTGTGACTGCAGCTTTTTGTGTTCCTGTATTCATCTGTCTAATCCTGAAGTTCACACTCATTTCTTTCTTGCCCCTTCTTCTACACTGATGTTTCCTTCTCTTGTAGTAAAAGCTCCCTTGCCCTTCTCAAGTGGAAGCCCTGCAGTTCTCTCTGTTTTACAGCCCCATCTGTTCAAGAATGTTGCTTTCTTCAGTTCTCGCTGTCCTTTCTCTGCAGACTGTGTATTACCATCTCCTTATAAGCACTTGCTCGTTAGAGTTATTCTTGTTGGAATCTAGGCTACAAATAATCTTTCCATGCAGCAAGTTGCTGCCTCTGATAAATGCAGACTGCAGCCAGTGGCTGGCAGGGAGATTCATTTGCTGTCAGACCCCTGAATTAGGCTTTTCTGGTACTTTTCATTTGCACCAAAATCAAGGATGTTGTGTTTATGAATGCTGCCTGCAGTTTTGAAATTGATCTGGTCTTAATATTATGTAAGGAGATGCATTCAGTTGAATATTAAGCTGTAGATTCTTCTGGAAGGCTACTTAAGTGAGCTCAGTTAAAGCAAAAGTAATGCTATATGTATAAGAATTAATTCTAAAATATCCTAAAAATGTACTGCAAATGTTCATCTTAACTGTGATGTATAAACTAAATGGACTACATGGATAGATTTGTGTAAGCATTTTCCATGGGAATCCCAGTGCCTTATATGGTCAACTTGCTTTGTAGTGTTCCAGTGAAATGAAGGCAGCCATCCAACAACAGGGGAAAAAAAAAAAACCAGCCCAGCTGTCTTTAGCTTTGTCTGTAATACCCTCTTTCTTGGCCTCCTTTAGTAGCACAGTAGCTAATTATTAAAACTGAAAATGGCAAGAGCCTGTGTAGCTGGTAGAAGAAATTTCTTTTGTGGCAATGACTTTATACTAAAGATTTAATTAATTTTCTAAAGGGTAGTAGCATATTGATAACGCTGCTTTGGTGCATAATGCACTTTTGCTATCATGTAAGCTGTTGTGCCTCTACCCAAGCTTGTTAACTGGTTGTAATTCCTGTAGCTGTTACAGCCAGAGCAGGGTAGGGGGGAGAATCCCCTCCCTTGGCCTGCTGGCCATGCTCCCTTTGGTGCAGCCCAGAGTTGGCTTTCTGGGCTGTGGGCACACACTGATGGCTCTCGTGGAGTTTTCATCAGCCATCACCCCAAGTCCTTCTCCACAGGGCTGCTCTCAATCACTCTTTTGCCCACCCCTGTGGGTGTGCCTGGGATTGCTGTGCCCCAGGTGCAGGACCTAGCACTTTGCTTTGTTGAACTCCATGAGGTTTGCATTAGCCCATCTCTCAGGTGTGTCCAGGTGCCCTGGGTGGCATCACCACACACAGTGTGTTGTCGTCAGCGAACGTGCTCAGGGTGTGCCTGCTCCCACTGGCTGGCAGTGTTACTGACAGAGATGTGAGCGGTGTCTGCCCCAGCTCCTGAGGGACTCCACTTGTCACTGCTGTCCACATGGACAATGAGGCATTGACAACTCTTACATGCAGCCATTCGGTCATTTCTTTATCCACCAAGTGATCCATTAATCAAATCCATGTCTTTCCAGTTTATAGGGAATAATATCGTGTGGGACAGTGTCAAACAACTTGCCTAAGTCCAGGTAGGTGGTGTCAGTTGCTCTGCCCCATCTACCAATGCTGTAGCCCCATCATACATTAAGAGTTTAAATAAGTGCCTATGGAGGCTTGCATATTAAGGGATTGCTTCAGAGGGATCTGGTTCAGGTTTCTCTGGAAAGGGCATCTGGGTATAGTAGCACCAGTGAAGTAAACTACCCTGTATTTACTCTCAAGTAGTAGGATGCACAGAAGCTGTACTGTAATTCTCTGTGTGGTAATTTATATACCAATACTTTAAAAACCCCTCCTGAATGAGAGACTAGATTGTTAAACTTAGTCATATCTCTTTATTCAGATACACAGAATGCTGTCGAATGCAAGAACATCATTACCTTTACTTGTAGTCCTAATTAAAAGAACACAATGTATTTTCTATTGCAGAAAATAATAAAAAAACAAAGCACTTCATCACTTACCTACTGTGATGAGAGAAGTGTCAGTAAAAATGCTACAGTACTAATTTAAATAGCAGTTAAGAAGGTTTTTTCCTCTATATAGCTGTCTGAGGCCTTCAGCATTCTTTCAGTTAATCATACAGCTTCGGTGCCTGATTTGTGTGAAAAGGAGAGGCCAGTCTGCTGAGACCAGTGATAAGTAATCTTTGCTTCTGTTGATATGGAGCATTCCAATCAGGTCTCAGAAAAGCAGCTTTTGTTTCTTTATGTCTTTTGGTTGCAGCTTCTACTAGCTTCATGTAATGACTTGAACTCATTGTTTTAGCAGAAATAGTGAACAGATTTCTCTTACTAATGGTTTGTAGTCTTGTGTCACGTGGTCATCAGTGTCATTTTGTTTCAGGCTGAAGAGTTTTGCCTATTGAGTTCTTTTTCTGGGAGATAGTCCATCCCTTTGACTAAGACTCTGGATCTCTACAAACTCTGTTCTTTTACTGTTTTCAGCTATGAAGCTGTAAAGAAGGGTGGAATTTTAATACTAAATCAGATTGGCAGAAGCAAAATCGCCTTGGATGGATCTTTGTGTTAATATTCTGGCATTTTGCAATGAGATAGGATTTTTCCAGAAGAAAACCTTTTTTCAAATATCTTCAGATTTACCAGAAGAGTGCTTCAGGGAAAAGCTGATATCCAAAAGAATATACCAAGACCTAAAAAACCTACAGTACCATACAGTGATATATCTATGTTAATTTAGAGTATGATAATTCAGAACAGAGAAACTGTACAGATGTCAGGGTGCTGTGGACTTGTAAAATTCATTTAGACTTAGGCTGGTACTATCTGTGCTGTGACCTCTTTGCCTCCACTAGCACAGAGGAGGAAGCTGTAAGATGCAAAAATAGAGTAGGGACGTAGGAGTGAGTCAGAAGAGTGGAGGCAAAAGCAAGCTGTCAGATGTGGGCTGGCTGTCAGGATGAAACTGAGAGTTAGGAAAATTAAGTGATAGTGTGGAAAAGAAAGACTGATATTGGGAATACTGAAATAATGAAACTCGGTTGTTGGTATATTAGATATGAGGTAATTAACCTGAAATCTGTACTTGGACTTAACATGCATTAACCTTTTAATACTCTTATTATGTCATCATACCTAGATTATAGGGCCTCATAGAGGATTTGCTCTTGGGATACTTCAGGTCATCTGATAAAAGATGCTGTTGCTCATCAAACTTTTGCTTTATCAGTGAGGGGGAAGAGACTGGTGTATAGGATACTGCAGGGAAATCTGTATGCGCTTGTGATTGTAAGTGTAATGAAAGGAAGCTTTCCTTTAGCCATATGAAGTAATGGATATCCTAAAACCTCAGTTCCATGGTATTTCAAATTGTATGGTTAAGTCAGAGGATATGGCTTATAATGACCTTTTTGTTTGTTTTGTTTGTTTTATGGTCTGTAAAGCAATAACTTTTGGGGTGGAGGTTTTATGAATCCTGCTTTTGTACCTATATGGTTGTCAAGTGGCAAGTAAGAGCACATGAGAAAGTGAAAGTTCTATTTAGAACAAGATTTAAGTAGTACAGGCTGAACACTGAACTGTAAAGAAAAATCCATAATTTTGAATAGCCACACATTATGGAAATACTGATCATCTCACAGATTGAATGAAACAAGTTCTTTTAGCCACAGGGAAGTAGAGGTCATGTAGGACTGTACACAGGCCATGGGTTTGTGGGGCCAGTCACTTCGATTTAGGCAGTGTTAATTAAAGCATTTCCTAGGCCTGGAATAGTTGGCTGTTCAGCCTTACTGTTGCTTATATATAGGCACATAAATGAATATTTAATATTGAAGTAGAGTCCTTAGAGAAGCATGAAGCTCTAGCGCATCTTGCTAACTTAATAGTGAAAGTCAGGCTGGCAGAGCAGCTTTCCCCTCCAGAAGCTTTTTGTAGAGATGTGCGCTGCAGAGGAGGAAAAGCAAGCTCAGGGCATCAAAGGTCGTCTTCTGGAATGTCAGGGAGTAGGTTTCTCTTTTCTGTCCAACATGGAGTCAGTTTCTCGCCAGGTACTCTGAGGTATTTGGCCCCTAGCCTGATGGGTAGAGCTTTTGTGAAAATAAATTGAGAACCGGTTTTCAAAACAGTTTGCATTGCAGCAGCTTTCAGTTTACAGCATGAACGGTGGGTGATTGAATAGTAGAGAAAGTCATGTGGGCCTTTGTCCATTTGTCTTAAATGTGAAAACTTGGAAGTCTTCCCTGTCAAGCTCTACCCCTGCCCGTGCTACTGCTCCTCCCCTTCCCGGGACGCTGAGTGGTTACCCACCAAAACTGCAGCGCTTAGATTTCCTCCGTGCTCAGGCAGTGTGTGTGCTTTCTCCAGAAAGTCAAAGCAATTTCATTTTTTGTAGGTTTGTTTTTTTCTTTTTCTTTTTTCACTTGTTTAGCATTTGTTCACAGGTATTTGTGGGGGAAATGCAGTCAGTAAAGCCAGTGTGCATTTGTATGACTGACCTTGAAGCCAATGTGCTTTTCAGCCAGGTTTTCATTTTTGTGCTCTTTAATAATAATCATATTTACCTAGAAGTCTGTTATACAAGAAGCAAACTTTAAAACATTTGTGATTGATTTTGTGATGACATGCATACTGCTAAGGTCAGGTAAACAACAGACTTCTGGGCTTTTGTTATTCCTTTCAAGCTGACACAATCTTGGTAAAGAGAAGGTCAGTGTGTTTTCTGTCCTGATGCAGTTCAAAGATGTCAGCAGCCTCTCAGAAGTTAGAAGTCAACACGAATGAGTTACTGCATAATTAGCAATTTAGGCTTTTGTGCTTTTCTTTAGGATCTTTTTTAGACTGAAACTCTGAAGTAGCTACAGCCTCAGGTGCAACTGAGGCAATACTCTGCTGCCTTGAAAAGGGTGTGCTCTTCCTCCCACCATGTTTTCTTTCCCTCCTCCTTTTTTGTTTGTTTCAGTGGGTGGGGAGGAAGAAAAGGTCGTTTCTGCCTTGCTGGTTAGTGAATTGGCTAATGGAGAGTCTGACAAATGCTTTTGGGAGTGTGCAGTTGAGAATGAGGAGGGAGACTGGGACCTCCCTGTTTGTCAACAGTGAGCTCCTGTAGAATCATGCCCTGAGTGATTATGATTAGTGCATGTTAGCTCAAAGGAATTAGGGTTTTCTGGTTTTATAACACTACCTCCTGCAGGGAACAGATTATTGCTTAAAACTCATCTTGAAGCATAGGCAAATTATTGGATGGGAATGGTATTTATAAATACTTTGAAACATTGTCATCATCTGAATGTCACAGATTCTGAAGCAAAATATTCAGATGAGGGTTTAATTGCTATCAACTGGGATATGATTTTTGTGTAACTGACTAAAATCAAGTGTAGCAAGGAAAGAAGATCATAAAAACTCACTTTAAATGCTTTCCTAAAGTATGTTTTTATCAGCATTCAACTACAAGAACTTTTACCAAAGGTATATTCTCGTAATCTCTTAAAAGTGGTATTGTGTGCAGCTAAAGACAGTGAAAAAATTACATCAGTGGCAAGTTTTTTTAGTGCCTTTTCTCTTTGGAACTAATTTGTGAGCTTCCAAAATTCGTCATGTAGAACTGAGAAGCTAGAGGTGAACTGCTGCAGTATGTGTATGAATGTCTGAATTCCTTGTTCTCTGGCAAATGTGCGGAGGACGCCACGATTTTGCCATGCTGAATTTGGTGTATATGCTGTGGGTGACAGTTGCTAATCTAGTTACAGTATTTTTCTCTTACTTTCTTGCTTGGATAAAATTGCTCTTAAGAAGGTTAGCAAGAACTAGAAAATTCAGAGTTTACTAGCTTACAGGTTTGCCTTTATACACAGAGATAACTTGATTTGTGAGGATCAAAGCTGGCAACCATGACTNGGCCACACCTTGAGTGCTGTGCCCAGTTCTGACCCCTCAGTTTAGGAAGGATGTTGAGGTGCTTGAGTGCGTCCAGAGGAGGCAACGAGGCTGGTGAGGGGCTTGGAACACAAACCCTGTGAGGAATGGCTGAGGGAGCTGGGGGTGTTTAGCCTGGAAAAAAGGAGACTCAGAGGTGACCTTATGACTCTCTACAACTCCCTGAAAGGTGCCTGTAGTCAGGTCGGGGTTGGTCTCTTTCTCCAGGCAGCAACTGACAGAACGAGAGGACACAGTCTGAAGCTGCACCAGGGGAAATATAGGCTGGATATTAGGAAGAAGTTTTTCACTGAGTTATTAAATACTGGAATGGTCTGCCCAGGGAGGTGGTGGAGTCACCATCCCTGGATGTGTTTAAAGAGAGACTGGATGTGGCACTCGGTGCCATGGTTAAGTTGAGGTGTCAGGGGTGGGTTGGACTCTATGATTTTGGAGGTCTCTTCCAACTTAGTCATTCTGTGAAAGGCTCTGTAGAGGATGGGGAAAATACAGCTGTGTCCTTACCCTGTCTGTACGCTCTTTCCTAGAACTTGTAGAGACTTAAGGGAGAGCAGGCATGACCGCTTAAAGCGGTGCAAGTTGTGCCACTCAGAACAGAACAGTTGTGCCACTCTGCGTGAGCAGGACAGTGCAGTTGTTCTGAGTGGGGTAAGCTTTCATCTGGCAAGGCTGCAAGCTTAAAAAGCCTCATTGGACCCATGTTGTTTCAGAACTGTTTGCTACTGCCCCAGATTATAGGAGTGAGTGTCAGCTGCAGTCCTTGTTGATCAGGTCTGGCTCCATGGTGCAAAAAAAAGCAGTGGTGCTGTTGGTAACGTTAAGCAAAGCTTTTGGGACAGTACAACTGTGTTCACATGGTATTGCCTTCCTGCTTATGAGCTTTATGAACCTCATTTATCTTAGAATATTTCACATGGATTAATTTTTGTTTGTTTGCTTGTTAATTTTTGATTTATTTTATCCAGTATGACTGACAAGCTAACACTTTCAGGCATTTCTGTTGCTGCTTTGCAGCACTGATACAGTGTTACCAGTCCTTTGCTGTTTTCTAGGTATTCCACAATCTGTTTAGAAGACAAATGTTGACAAACTTGAAGCTGCATTATTTCCTGAGTAGTGGCTAGAGAGCTGCCCAAGCACACTTGTGATTTGTATTACCGAATCTACTAAGATAAAACAGTGATCCATGGGGTTTTAATGTTCTACCTTATTACTAGTAGACTAGAAGGTGTATCAGCCTCATTATGCAAGACAAAACTTTCTGATTCTTTCAAAACACAAACCAGAAGTATTTGATGACCAATTTTCTATATTTATATATATATTTATTTATATGTTTATTTATATATGCCTTACATATTATTTCTGGGTTTTTTTTCCATTCTTAAAATATCGAAAAAATGTTTAGTATTCCTGCTGCTGACAACTGTGTTTTTTCATTGATGTTTGTAACTTTTCTTTCCAAATTTTTACTCTGTTACTTTTTTATACTACTTATACTCATTTTTACTTCAGATTTTATTTTGTCTCAGTTTTATTTGCTAAAAAATAATTTTTAATTGCTGCCATACTTTTGCCATATTTCTTTACCACTCTAACTTCTTAATAAAATTGCTTTTTAGAATAATGGCTTCTGGTCCATGTGATACCCATTCAGAGGATTAAAAAAAAGCCTTGAAAATTGGCTCTTTTAAAATGCCATGTATTGTGTATATATAGTGATGCATACTGTTGTGGATGGGTCTAAATAAACTTAGATTATTTTACTTGTTGGCTGTTGTCTTCCTGACCATATTTCAATGTAACTGGGATGTAAGTGGTTTCTTAGGAACTTGTGATTACTTGCAGTTTCTTTGTTAATCTGTCATAATGAGTTTCTAATGGGACAACTGTACCAAAGAATTTCCTGTTTATATAGACCAGAGGGAATCCAATGTCAAAGCTGGTACTTCTGTCTTTTGCTCTTTTGGGAGAGAGAGGGTTCTAAAGTGGATGTTGCTAATTTTGTGGCTTGAGAGAAATCCTAGATGTCTGTCCCTGTTAGGAAGTACTCACGGCTGTTTTCTTGTGCTAGTGAAAAATTTGGATCTTTTAGAAGTTCAAATTTAAAAGTTGTGGGAGGTGGGACTGGGGTTGCTGCTGGGGCAAAGGCAGCCCCCACATGGGAGCGCAGGTTTCCTCTTCCCTCCATCCAGCGAGGCTTTGCTTAGCAGGTTCCCAATGTAGCGAGCCCATTGCAGGGGGTGTTGAGTTACACTGTGGCAAAAATGCCTTTTTTAGAAGTTGCAAACTATGTCTGCGCAGATGAACAGCTGCATAGCTGGCCTTTGAGGGAGAGGGAGTTTGGTCTTGAATACTTCTTTTTATTCTTAATTCTTGACAGAGGCTTGTGGTGTGTTTGATTGTTTATTATCTCTTTATTTGTTTGAACAATTGTGTTAACTGTTCTGAAGCATGCATGTAAATTATTTTAGAAGATTGTTTAGCAAAGGGACACCATGAATACACTCTTTTTTTAACTTCCAAAGGTTTCTTTAAGTGACTTGGCTGACTTGAATTTTGGCTTTAGGTATATCCTGATGTCATCTTACACTTGCAGAGAATTGGAGTCTTGGTGACCTTTGTCTGTTGCAAGTACCTTAGCTTTTGGAGACCACAGGGACATTTTTTGTGCAGATTAAATGAGAAAAAAGGCTTTGGACAGGTTGTTCCAAATGATGCTCTACGTGTTCCTACAATGTAGAGCATCATTTGGAACAATGTGGAATATGAAAATGTACATGGAAATTACCTGACACTGAATTTTTTTAGCATTGTCTGTACCTTATGCACTCCCCTGAGTAATTCCTTCAAACTTAGCACAGAACAGAAAGCAAAGCAGGTCCCAGTTTCTTCTGGTTTTGTTCTGAATGTATATACATTTCTGAAAGCAGAAATGAATTGAGTGATTGTAAAATGAAGTTATGTATATATGCGTGTTCCACAGCCACTGGAGAAAAAAACTGGGGAAAGTTGGAGGGCTGCTGCCTGGGTTCTGGTTTTTTTTTTGATGAAAAATAAAGTTAAAATGCATAGATATCACTGTTATGTGTACAACACACTGTGCTGTGAAGATTATTCTGGAGGTTTCTCAACACCTCGGTGTTGCCCTGCCTCAGAGCAAGGCCTGTCCTGAGGAGCATTGAGGTGTTACTGCTGATACACCTGGCAAAGGTGTTGTCTGACACCTGCAGGGTTGCAGGGACTGGAGGCTGCAGGTTTCTCACCTTGTTACCATCTGAATAGCCAAAATCTGTATTAAAAATGCAGCTTTGAGAAAAAGCAGTTGTTTGATACTTACTGTAATAAGTTTGGCTGATTTGCTTTTGGATAATTTCACTTAAACTCTATTTAATTCGTCTTTTTTAGAAAAACCTTGATTTTCTGCTAGAATTTTAGTAAGCCTGTCAGAATACTTTACTCTCATCCTGAACCTGCTGATTTGCAACCTAAGTCAGCTTCAAGACTTAGTAGCTTTTTTGAAAAGCTGAAAATTATTTCCAGTTTGTCTGGTCAATTCAGTGAATCATAAGTTTGATCACAAATTGAAGAATTTTCTGGGATGTGCATTAGTGAAGAACAGCTTTTCTTTTCCCAGTCTAGGAACAGAAAGTAGCAGGGGCAAGATATTATTTCCTTAAAAATTGAAAATAGAGAAGCAATTAGTTTCCTTGTTTATATGTAGTCCTACCTTTGTTTAAGTGGCTTTGTGCACAGAATATAGTTTTGATAAACAAATATATTTATCATATTTAAGATTATCTGATTAATGTTTAAGCAATTTGAAATGGCAGTGTTCCTTCTCGTTTTAGTCTTGGTTCCATCCATGTATGAAGTTTTTCATTCAATTTGATTATATTCACTTTTTACATGTAAAATGCATGTAAATTTAACTGATGTGTTATTCATACTGCACATGTACTTTTTAATTCTATGTTAAATTGAGTTATACAAATTAGTCATTTATTTGCAGAGATTCCCTTGTTTAGGGAGTAAAAGAGCCCTGACTGATACCAGCCTTATCAGCTTACTTTATCTGCTTTTACTGCTAATATACTGTATAATGCTAAGGATAAAATCACACATGGCAAATGCTAAATGAATGTCTTACTGCCTTTTTGTACCTGTAATCTTGTTTTTTTCTGTTAAAGGTGCTTTTTATTGTCAGCAGTAATTTGTAGTAGGAAAGTGAGCACACAGAAAGTCTGTTGATTACTCTAGGATGCTCTATCAGCCTGTAAATTTTTTCCCCTTGGTGGGGTGAAGGGTTATCATTGCTTTTCTTAAATTCAGTGTTATTACTTGTATTCTACTCAGTTTTGCCACTTCACTTAGCTAAAATTAGAAAGCAGTGAAAACTTCCCCTAGATCCTGCTAATGCAGAAGATTAAACGTCAGCTGATGACTCGAATACAAACATAGCCTGTGAGTTCACAGAGGAGGGCTGATAGATATGGTCAGGTTTGCTTTCTTCCAGGGTGCTGCAGTCTGCCACTCTGAAGAACTCAGAACAGTGTAGAGGTGATAGTCAGAAAAAAAGTCTGAGGAAAAAAGAAAATCTTAGAAACAAATAAACCTATTTGTTTATGTACACAGGTTCCCCTACAAAGTTTTATTGATGCCTTTTAGTTTTGCTAGATTATTTTGGTTAAGAAAGTGCATTAGGGGATATCAGGAGGTTAAGTATTTTAAATTGAAAAGCTGCTTTGGCTCAAGAACTTGATTAGTCACCCATATGCTAAAAGCAGGTTATGTTTACTCATGGAAAGAAACCCCATTTGAAATGCAATTGGCTGCTGCTTAATTTGACTGGGACAAAAATACATGTCCTATATGGCATTGCTTTTTCCTTCTCAAATGTAATATCTGCACCTTGTGTGACCATGGAAACTAATCACTATCTGCCAGAGTTGGAGCAATAAATGCTTAATGAAAGCAAAACTGTATAATGGCACTATATTTTTACCGTATGCCAATTCTGTTTACTCCTAAACTTTGTTTTTTTTCCATACTTGTCAGGAGGTAGGTGTGGAGGGTTGTATGTCTGTCCCACTGAGCGTGGTGCATCAGCCACAGGGCCTGAGAAAAGATGACTCAGAGGGGACCTCGTTGGTGTCTGTGAGTATCTGAAGGGAGAGTATTCGAGTGGAGGTTTCCAGGCTCCTCTCAGTGGTGCCAGGCAATAGGACAAGAGGCAGTGGGCAGGAAACTGATGCACAGGAAGTTTCACCTGAGTATGAGGAAGAGCTTCTTTCCTGTGCCCTGGAACAGATTGTCCAGAGAGGCTGTGGAGTCTCCCTCACTGGAGATACTGGAGAACTGTCTGGACACAATCCTGTGCCATGTGCTCTTAGGATGACCCTTAGGAGTTAGGCCAGATGACCCACTGTAGTCTCTTCCCATCTGACCCATTCTGTGATTCTCTGATCGCTTGAAATTGCCTCAGAAAGCAAGCTGTGAAGGCAGAGGCCAGAAAAAAGAGAAAGCCATTTGTGAAACAAATGAGCCTGAAATTCAGTTCTGAATGCAACTCCCAAACTCACTGATTTTTGATAGGTTTCAACAACATGTAGCTAAAATGAGAATCTGTCATATGTAATTTATACATACTTACCTGTCTGAGCTTTTAGGGGTCAAGACAGCTTGTGAATTTACACATCATACCAGCTATAATGCCATGGTGTCAGTCAGATCTTCTTTCTCCATTTTGCCTGGTAAACTCATGTTCTTTCACTTGGCATGTGATTAAAAAGCTGCCTAAGAAACCTGAAAGTACATTTATAAGCAAATTCCACAACGATTTCTGGGGTTCTTTTTAAATTGAAATAAATCAGAAGGAAAAGCAGAAGTTGTTTCTCAGCTACTTAATACCACACGTTTAAGAAAAAGCCTCATTTGTGTGAACTTTAGACAGAGATTGCTTCGTAGAGTCCAGTCTCTTCACCAACTTTGTCAATATGTTGAGCCAGGAGAAAGAAGGCCATTCAGGCAAATAGATCTGCACCAGCAACAGTAACTTAGTCTTTCAATGCTATTTGGTTTGATCTCTTCTAAAATATTTTTTTTCCATGGCATCTCATTTTCCAAGGATTATTTGAGGGATTTAGGCAGATGTTTTTGGCAGGTCGTCTTGAGATTTTTCTTCAAGTCACAGTAGATGAATACCATTAAAGTTTAATACTACACATTTAGTATGGTGGTTTTAATTAAGAGAACTTCTGGTGGGGGAATTTCAAGTGTTCCTTAAAATAGATTTTCACAAAGCTAAAAGTGAAAACAAATATTTATTTGAAAGCACATTTGCATGTAATACTAGGTAACCTGGAACAGCTTTGATTATTTCAGCAAGAACAGGAAAGCAGGTATTAGACTCGGTTGTTTTGTCCATATAATGTCCATCAGAATGAGTCTTGATCCATTACTGGGATTGGTAACACTAAGGCTAGCATCTCTGGTTAGAGTAAATAATGTTGAAGCGGCCAACTCTCCTCTTCTCCTTATTTGTCTTGGCAGGAGGTTAGAGGGCAAGAATAATTCTATCTCTACTTGAGACACTCTGAAACCACTCAAATATATGTCTCCTATTGCTGTCCTGATTAAGATCTATGATTAAGCGTTCATTAGGATTTAAATAGTGGGAAATCCCTATGAGATCAATTTTTTAACATGTAGATTATATCAGTCTCAACAGCTATAGATTTTAGTGTTTTTCATTAATTGTGTCCATAATTAAACTTGCAGATTTAACTATAAGTTACAAACTAGCGAAGCTTAAGGGCATGTAATTAACTTAGTAATTCAGTGTAGCAAAGAAAACAAGACAGAACTGTAGGATGGAAATTGCATTATGCTCTTACTGAATATTTGAGCTAAACATTTACTGATTTCGTGTAGTTTCTGGTTATATCTTGGAGCTGAAAGAAAATCTTAAGTGAACTTGTGCTGAGATGTACTCATGTATATCTCAGAAAACTTAGACAAGTTGTTTACATGAAGTGGAAATAATAGCTAGAGAAGCTTGAGTTCTGGAATGATTTGTCTATTTTTGTCAATGTTTGACAGTTCTGCAAGATTTGAATTAAGTAGGGATGCTTAATGAGTGCTCAGTTTCAAGAGCCTCTGCATGCCTTCCCCATGAGACTTGAACGGACATGAAGCATTGCATCATCCTCAAGTAGTGTTTTTTTCTTAGGAGAAAATGTCTTTCTCACCTGCTTTTACAGGTGTCTAAAATGATTCTCATTTTCCGCGCTTAAAAGTGGAGTGTTTCCAAGAAATTTCTCTGGAGAAGAGTTTGCTTTTACTTGCAGAAGCCATGACATACTCTTGATATGCTTTGGTAGATTGAATTATTGGATATGGTAATAATAATTTTAACTATTTTTCATGGGCCAGTTCTTCAGGATTTTAAATAGTAGGCTATTCTTACCAAAAAATAACACACAAATGTATCATACACATATTTACAGGCAAGTTAAACAAAATAACACTAGTCTAGCAAAAGGGTAATATTACTAGTTTAGCAAGGATATTTGCATTGTAAACTGTACCATTTTTACTAGAAAGCATGCTTTAATAAAGTAAAATATTCAATCCTAAAACTAGATTTTGTCAGTAGGCAAGGTATCCAGTATTACCCCAGCTCAGTGAAAAATAGAAGCTGTGACTTGTGGGTTGGCTAAATGAACACTTAATTTCATAATTGAGCAACAATTGTCATCTGTAAAACTAGATTAATGCCTGAAGTTCTCTTACAACACCAAAACTCCTCTGTTTCTTAAGGTAAACATGAACATGGACAGCAGTCTCTGCACTCTATATGTAGTGTATTAAACGGAGTACTTGGCAAATGTAAAATACCTGCTTTTACAGTGATTGCTTGAACAGTACATAAGTGTAGTAATCACTAATATTTCATAACCCCACTTGTTGGTCATTCTTATTACCCTTCATCCTGAAAGTGTTCCAGAATATTCTGTGATCCTTAGGACATAGTCATTAGGAATATTAGAACCTTAAGATGTTACACTTTGTATGAAAACATTGAATTAATGGCCGAGTAACAAATTTAGGTGCAAAAAATATTCCTCCTTTGTTCTAGTGGCTGTAACTCCCAGGTTACTTTGACTCTGTAGCATGAAAATTAGATAAGGCTCATGTTTCATTTCATACACCTTACAGCCACTTCACTTGTTGGTGCTTCATTGTTAATTAATATGCAGCATAAATATGTAAGTTATTGAAAGTGGAAATTGTTGCTCAAACTTGGTTTGGTTCTTTTGACCAAATTTCTTTTTAGAACTTCTCAATTAGTGGTTTATTGACAGAAAAAAACCCCTAAGAATTGCAGTATGTAAACTTACTCTTTTTTTCCCAGTGTCAGTGAAGATGAACAGAAGATGTGATTAGTGGACTGTGATGTCCTCTCTCCTAAGAAAACCTTTCCTCATGAAGGCAAAAATCATTGCAGAGTGACACCAGCATTCAAACTGTGGGGATTATCTCATGGTGCTGTGCTCACTGGGAGGTCAGCACGAGGACTTGGGTAGGAGCAGTAATTGTTGAGTTCACACTATGACCTGCTCTGTGGTGCCATTATTTTAGAAGGTTCATGGTTATCCACCTTTTCATGACAACTGATGAATTTGATTCTCTTCAGCCTCTGTTCCTGTCTCAGTTTCAGTTGAAACTGCTCTGCAAGGAGGAAGGACAGTGAGGTAGACAGAGCGAGTAATGGGATTTCTATAGGAAGCCTGTACAAGGCCAGGTTGGATGGGGCTCTCAGCAACCTGATGTTCCTGCCCATAACAGGCATTTGAAGCTAGATGAGTCCCTTCCAACCCAAAATAGTTTATGATTCTATAAAATACTTACAAACAAGAAACTAGGCTTAAATGTGTTGTAAATTTAAAAGTACGAGTGGTAGAAGTGGTTGCCAATTTAAAAATACATCTTTCAAAAAGTGTCAGTTTGAAACAAGGAGCTTTAACACAGGCTTTGTAATGGGTGAAAAATCAGAGTGAAACTAAATTTTGGTTCTCTGATAGTGGAATTAGGACATGAAAATGAATTTCAGAACAATGCTGCTTCTCTGAATGCAAAACTCATTTTAATATAATCAAAGCAAATAATTCTGTTTTAATCAGATAAAGATAAGAGTATTTTTCTTTCTTTTTCTTATTTAATTTTAAATTCTAATTGCCTTTCTGATCAGTTTAGCACAATATGTCAGCATAGCTGTAAGGGTGTGTGGGTATGTGGTGGCAGAGGGAACAAGCAACCCAAGGTGCAGAGGATGGGAACCACTTTTAATCAGCTCTGCTACTTTAATTTGATTCTCAGGTACATTAGCAAAGATGTTCATGTCCTGCTAAGTCCTCTTGGACCCACTGGAGTTACTTCACTCAAAAAATCGAAAGAGGGGGTAAACTATGTGCCTGACCCACTGTGTGAGGTCTTCTTCCTGTTTCTGGTATTCACATGGCCATTCAGAATGGCTGTTTGACCCGTTTTATCCCTTTAATTTGTTCTTCTGTGTTCATATTTTTGACTCTTTTCTGTACCAAGAGTAAATAAGGAAAAAATAAAATGTGATGGTAGAGATGAAATAAATGTTTGTTTTCCTGATAGATGCAAATTAATTTATGGAATAGGTCAGAATACTAATCTAGTCAGTAAAAAGGGTAGGTTTTAATCTCTCTGTGGAGAATGGAGATAAATTTTACCAGAATTTATTAAAAGAAATGTAATGTCTAAACCTTAGATGCTGTTACCGCATCAGATGTTAATGTTAATGAAAATCAGTAAAAATTGTAGCCCTTTGTGTGGTGGCTCTGCTTCATGTGTATTGGACAGTGGTCTAACAGACTGGTTGCTTCTTTCTCCACAAGATTTTTCAAAATAATAATATTAATTAATAATATTTTTTCAAAATAATTACAGGTTTGCTTTTCCTGTCTTTTGGGGAAGAGTGCTGTCAGCTGAATTCTTTGGGAAGTTACTTGCCGAGGAATCAAGCGCTTTCGATGTTTCTTTTAAAACTCTCTCTTTTTAAGGCTGCTGACTAAGTTATAGTTCCCCATCACTTGTGTTCTTAACACGTGGTAATATCAAGAGCCAGTTATATCACCTGCTACTTGCATTGGAATACGAAGTCGTAGCAAATACAATTAGAAGTCTAGCATGTTTAGCAGGTATCTGGTTATCCTCTTTTGTGTATTTATGGGAAAAGGTTAAAATGTTTCCAGTACAAGCTAGACCTACTTAGGGCTGGTCTGTGTAGGAGCCAGGTGCTGTTGATCTTTGCTGGTCTTTGCAGTCCAAGTTTAGGTTGTTGTACAAATGGAAAGTGGTTCTGTTTTCTGGACTTAAATGTACTTCCTTTTTCTTATCAGAAAAGGTGACCAGACTTTGTATTCTCAACTTTGCTTTGACTTTATGACTGATTAGCCTAGTTTCTAAGTTGGTTCTCAAAGGAAACAAGGTTTCTATGGTTGTACTGGCAGCTCTTGTTCTGTTTGAGGCCCATTGGTAACTTAGGTGAAATTTGGCAGGGTAATGAGTGCTTCATGCGGAAATGCTGTTCTGCCACTTGGTGAGGCTGGGGTTGGGAGAGAGAAACCAGTTCATGGGATCAAGGGTAGCTTGTATGTGAGCTCCCATATTCAGCTTGCCCTAAGAGCTGGCTGGTGTGTGGGCTCTGCAGATGTGTTTTGCAAGCACTTGGAAGGAGCTTTAGGATGACCTGTGGTTTCACTATGTGGTAACTCATGCTCTAGGTGTACTCTGGGCCATGAAGGGAGGAACTGGGGATGGGGGCAGATGAATGCAAAGAAGTGAGATGAATCTTGGAAGGGGTGTAAGAGATGTGGAAAAGGAAGACCTGCAGCTGCCTCTGTCCTCTGTTCAGATTCTGGGACAGAATTAATCGTGAGAATTTATCTGAATTACTGAAGGATCAGTGGAAGTCTGCTTATTTACATCTTGCATGTACATTGCTTTTTCCTGTGTAATAATGCTGAGGTCTAGGAGGGCAGTCTGTTCAGCATTTGTTTATCATGCTGCTCCAACAGGCTTTCCTTTTGTGGTTGAGATGTCAGTCTTTAACAACAGAGGCACTTCTGACACTTGATAAATACTGCTTTTAGTATGAGCAGTGCAGTAGAAAGGGAAAAACATTTAGATAAAATTTCTTTTATAACATTTATTTCTTGGCTTTCTGTCTTTAGGTACCTGTTGGTAGTGAGAAGTGCCTTTCCTATGGAAAGTGCTGAGAGTCATAGGATCTATCCAATATGTGCCTGTAGTTCTGTTAAGAAAAAGGGGACATGGAGACATAGGATGTGGTAGATTCGTGTTTTTCAGCAATAGAATCAATTGCAATTTGTTTTTTATTAGACTTAAGATAAGTATTACCTTTTCGGAGACCACTGTGAGTTTTTAATAAAATTTTTTTGATTGTTACGAGTGTGCAATCTCTGATAATACCTGATAAGTGTATTTGAGCTCTCCTGATTCTTGCCATGTATGGCACAATAAACTGCCCAAATTTGGTCAAATATTTTTAGCCACTTAGTCATATGTCTTTTAATGTGCTGCATATGTAAGCTTTTGATTCACTTAGCAACAGAATTTTTATGAGTGTGTCTTGCCAGGTTTTCTCATGTGTGCTTGAAAAATAGGCAAGGATTGTCCTGTGTTGGGTTGTGTCACAGCCAGATGGTTGGGGGGTTTTTGTTTGGTGTTTTTTGTTATTGTTTTTTGGTTTTGGTGTTTTGGGTTTTTTTTGTTAATAGTGCTAATCAGTTTTAAGATAGCCTTCCATAGATGATGAATTCTAGGGAATTTTAAGATAAACAAGCATGCAGCATATTGGAATTTAATATTAGAATACCTATATTTGAAAAATGTTTCTGATATAAATTTGTTTTTCCTTACAATTAGCTGGTGAATATTATTACAGACATAGACTATCAGTGGCTGGACAAATTGAATATCCAGAAAAACTGGATATATGGCTGTATATAGTTGATGTTTCTGTTGAGTGTAAACATCTGAGTTCTTGAATTTGTTTTTCTCCTAAACTGATTAATCATGTCTTGCATTTGATTAGTTTTCATTCAGTTACAAAATGTCTTACAAAAAGAGGTGATTCTCTTCTTTCAGAGCTTGTTATAAGTGTATAATCATTGCACACTGTTGGTAAGTGGGAGAAATTGAAGACAAATATGCTTGACAAACTTGTAGTCTTTGTTGTTGGAATATTATTGGATTATTGTTAAAAGAACTGCTGATTTTAGGGATGGATATGACTAAAAAGTTTTCAAGTCAATTTTCAAGAATACCTGAAAAGGTAGGGAGGATTTCATTCAAGAACGGGGTTTTGTTTTTAACTGAAAAACAAATAATGCAAGCAGTGTATTGCAGTCCAGTTGCAGTCTAGCTGTACCTAACTAAAGCAAATGGGGTTAAAGAAGGATCATTTGTGGCTGGTTTTGTTTGGCTGGTTGCACTGGGCAGCAGCATTCTCCTCATGGTGCAGCTGTTGCCTCAGCATTGCAGAAAGGAGGAGAGCTTCAGGATTCATCTTGGAACGTGCAATTGCTTAAATAGGGATATCCAAGTTGGTTTCTTTCCATAGTAGAACACTATGTAATTTGGGGGGTTTTTTTCAGAAGTATTCTGAAAAGTAAAATTTATACCTTAATTGCATTTTATTAGAAGTGTGATTCCCTAGTAGGATTTAGGAGCCCAAGAGTAGAGGTTCTCATTTCAGCCCTGTGGCTATGTAGTATTGTTGATTTATTAAGCTAAAAAATTAATACCAGTCTTGTGGGGTCTAGCTGCTTGGAGTTCTTGCTGCCCTGAAATGCAGAGGGACTTTTCTCTCGGTTGCTCTGCCCTTTTAAGGGCAGCAGGATAGAAGTTGGCAAGAAAACTTACCGAGCACCCTGTGAGAAAAATACTCGAACACAGAGGAGAGAGGCAAAACAGGAGTCAGTCAAAATGGAGGTCTGGAGAATGGCAGTAGGTCTGCAGCTGAGCAATGCTGTTTAAGAGATGTGGGCAGATGATAATATTTTTGCAATTGCCAAAATGATACTCAAATAAGTTTATAAACAGGAGTGATTAATAGACTGTTAAGAGATTTATGCTGGTATAGAATATACTGCAGTCGAAAACAGTAGGGGGATGTTGAAACACTTTGTAGCAGCCCCTTCATACTCTGTAGTCTCATCTACATTACAGGTAAAGTCACGTTATGGTATTGTTTTCAAAGTGTTTCCCTAGCTCTTAGTCTCAATTGTCACAATTCTGCTTCATGGTGTAACTGTTTATTCAATTTTAATATCTACTCAGGTAGCTGAGCTGGGCCTGGAATGAAGTGAGGACCTGAAGAACCACTTTGTATTGGAGAATAAGATTTCAGTGAGGGTTGTTGTAAAGGGCTTCTCAGAATGCATTTACCTGACAAAATTGTATTTTTTTGCTTTTTAAAAACTATTTAAGCTCATTTATTTAAAAAAGTTTTATTAATCTTGAGCACCTGCTGTTTATCTCTCAAATTCTTCCTGTCTTGCTGTCAAACCCCAACAAAGAAACCCTACTTCCTCATCAGAACTGAAAATACTTACCTTTACTCCTGAAGACTTTGCTTAAAGATGCACAGAATTGTAGAACAGCTTTGATATGAACCTACTTCTTAACTCTCTCTTTCTTTGTAGGCTTGTATAGATGATAACGTAGACATGGTGAAATTTCTGGTGGAAAATGGAGCAAATATTAATCAACCAGATAATGAAGGCTGGATACCTCTACATGCGGCTGCTTCCTGTGGATATCTTGATATAGCAGAGTAAGACTTTTTCCTCTATTTTTAAAATCTATGTATTTTGCTAATACATCGCTAGAGATACAGTAGAAACAGATGGTATTAATAAATTGTCTTTTTAGTTGCCTCTGGGGTGTGTAGTGAGAAGAATGCTTTTGTCCTGTGTGTTGATTGTGAAGTGTGCTGCATCTATAACTTTGTGTGTTGCATTTTCTCTTTCTATGTTTTTTACATTGCATATTAGGTAGATACAAACAAACATAAGACTGCCTATGACTGTCAGATTATTTCTTTATATTATTTTTTTCTGTAGAAAGGTTTGTATGGGGGAAAGCATAGGGACAATGTTCCAAGTTGCATTTAGTAGTTTGAAACATTATCCTACACTCTATGTGTAGGAGATAAGTTTTACAGTTGTATTTGCAGTCTTGAAACGTTTGTTTTTCAGCTCTGCTATAGAACAATTGACTAGTTCTTTTGGCTGTGGAACAAAAGCCTGCAGTAGAAGCTAGATGCCTGTTTCAGTATTAGTTAAAGCTTACTCACTGAATTCCAGGAGTGGTTTTGTTATTTTTGAAGTCTGTTGAGGACCACTGAAGGTGTGCTAAAATCAAATTAATTGAGAGGTTGTCTGTTTGAGCCTGAAATGATTCTTTTGAGAAAATGTGTGGCATATGTTGTTCAGCACACTGTTGTTGCAATTAAGCAGATAGTAAAGTCTTTTTAAAAACCCTTTCCATAAACACAAAATTCATTAATTTTACCAAACTCATTGTGACATCTGCTCCAGTGTAAGATTTGGATACAGTAGAAAGTAGTATTTTATCATGTAATTATGTACTAATTGCAATGATGAAGAATGAAAATTGTGAATTTGTTCTGCAAGTTTGAGAGTTTTACTTGCTGCAGTCTAAAGGGAAGTGAAGAATTCTGGGGACTCTAGTATATAATTTTCCCTGGATTTGTTTTTGAGGTGTTCACAAAGTGACATGCTTTGTATATCCTTGGTATACCTGGGGCACTGTGTGACCACTAACTTTGTAATCTGCATTTCTGTACTATGCAGATGTTTGATGCTGTAATCCCCCTTGCATGAGTACTGGAAGTGTTTACTTCTTGGCTATACTATGACAAGAATTTCCCTGCAAAATGAAATAATATAAGCCTTTCTTCAGTTTAGTGGAAGTAAGACACCTGCCTTTATTCCACAATAGGAAAAGTTTAGTTAAGTGGTCTTGATTTGGCATTGCAGCCAAACATAGGCACTTGTTCAGAGAGAGCCATGTCCCTTGTCTGCTGAATAGTTTTTCGCTATCGGCATGGACATCTGAGATCTATCTGGTTCTTACTCTCTCAGATTGGAGCAGAGCCTCTCTGCATATTTTCTATAGATAGCCTTTAGGGAAGTGGGTTTATTAAAGCATAGTCCTTTGGGATGTGAGACATCTAAGTTGTTGGAAGAGCAGTGTTTCTAAGGTGCATGGAGTTTTGAAGATAAGTTGTTGAAACAAATTTCCATATACAGCTGTGAAAGGTAACCTGACATGAGCAGAGCATTGCTTATATCTGGCAAGGCCCGTAGAGTTTAGATCTTCTTCAGACTGCTTCTCCAGCATCTCAGCTTCAAATAATTTACAAAAATGAATTCTACAAACCACAGTTTGCAGCTGAAGCAAAACTGGGGGAAGGTGAAAGGATGATACAATAAACTTCCAGAGATCAGAAATTTTATTTCAGTTTAGTCCACAGTATGTGCTGGATCCAGCATCTACTTCAGTGAGGATGCATTCCTGGGAAGCATGAGAATGTGTGTTTTGTGCATGCCTGTGACTGAATCTGATACGTTTTACTTTTAGCACCTGTTTTTATGCAAGAGAGAAGACAGGGAATGAGTTCTGGTGTTTTCTAAGTTTGTTAATAAAAGGTTGGGAAGAATCTGACTTGAGCTTCCCTTTCTCATCCTCCTGTGGAACTGCCTGTTGCACAGCTTTGTAATGCTTCTCAAACTGGGGCTTGGCAGTCTTGTTTCTTCTTCTTCTGCTGCCATCTTAAGTTTTCTTAGGGCTTTCTTCCTTCCTTCCTTCCAAATATTTAGTTGGAATTTACTTGTTGAAATAGCACAACTCTTTTAAATCGTCCAAATATGCAAAATTAGTTAATATATAGAATTTGTTTACAATTTCTAATTTGACAGTTTGTATTTTTAAATTCATAAAAAATATTACATGATAGCATGCTTCGATTATTTCAGGCTTGCATGTCTCAAAATCTAAAATTATATTTAAGAAAGCAACTGAACTAGGAGATTCTAATTCTGATCTTAGACTTACAGAGTATTTGAGTTGGCAGGGACCTTTCATAAGTCATCTAGTCCAGCCCCTCTGCAATGAGCAGGGACATCTACAACTAGATCAGGTTATTCAGAGCTGTGTTCAACTTGGGCTTGAACAATTCCAGGAATGGGGCACCTACGACTTCTCTGGGCAACCTGTTCTGGTGTTTCACCATAAAATCATTTGCCTTGGAAAACACTTCCAAGATCACTGTGTCCAACTTTGACTGAACACCACCATGACAACTAAACCATGGCTCTGTTGTGTCCAGTTGTTTCTTGAATGCTTCTGGTGACGGCGACTCCACAGCCTCTCTGGGCAGCCTGTCCCAATGCTTAACCACCCTTTGCAGTGAGAAAATTCTTCCTCATGTCCAACCTGAACCTCCCTGGCTCAGCTGGAGGCCGTTGCCTTTTGTCCTGTCTCTGGTTGCCTGGGAGAAGAGACCAATCCCCACCTGGCTACAGCCTCCTTTCAGGGGAGTTGGAGACAGGTCTCTCCTGAACCTCCTTTTCTCCAGGTTAAACAACCCCAGCTCCCTCAGCCAACTGCTCGTAGGACTTGTGCTCCAGACCCTTCCCCAGCCTTGCTGCCCTTCTCTGGGTATTTTCCAGCACCTCAATGTCTTTCTTGTACTCATGGGCCCAGAACCGCACACAGGACTCGAGGTGTGGCCTCAGCAGTGCCAAGTACAAGGGGACAATCCCTGCCCTGCTCCTGCTGGCCACACTGTTGCTGATCCAGGCCAGGATGCCATTGGCCTTCTTGGCCACCTGGGCACAGCTGGCTCATGTTCAGCCACTGTCACCAGCATCCCCAGCTACTTCATCCCTTGGGCATTTTCCAGCCACTCTGTCCCCACCCTGTAGCACTGCACGGGGTTGTTGTGACCCAAGTGTAGGACCAGCACTTGGCCTTACTGAACCTCATCCACTTGGCCTTGGCCCATCGATCCAGGCTGTCCAGATCCCTCTGCAGAGCTTCCTGCCCTCCAGCAGATCAACACTCCTGCCAAACTTGGTGTTACCTGCAAACTGACGGAGGGTGCCCTAGATCCCCTTGTCCAGATCATCCATAAAGATAATAAACAGGATTGGCCCCAATACAGAGCCCTGGGGAACACCAAACCACCAGCTGGATGTAGCTCTGTTCATCACCACGCTCTGGGTGCATATATCCAGACAGTTTTTTATCCAGTGAAGAATCCACCTGACCAGGCCTTGAGGAGCCAGTTTCTCCAGGAGAATGCTGAGACAGTGTCAAAAGCTTTTCTGAAGTCCTGGTAGACAACATTTACAGCCTTTCTCATCCAGATAGGTCATCTGGTCATAGAAGGGAAATCAGGTTGGTCACGCAGCACCTGCCTTTCCTAAAACCATGCTGGGTGGGCCTGATCCTTTGGTTGCCTTGTAGATGACACTCAGAGTGAAGAATTTCTTCTTAATATCTCATCAAAACCTTCCCTCTTTCAGTTAGAAGCCATTCCCCCTGTTCCTGTGGCTACCTGCCCTTGTTAAAAGTTCCTCCTGTAAGGTAGATATGTGTGCTGTGATGTACACGTTAGTGTTAAGTAGTCCCTGCTGCTACTCAGATGTTCCTGAGTGAGCGCCACCTATGTGCTGGAGATCTGTGAGAAGTACAGAATATGGAGGTGGTAGGGAGCTTCTCTGAAAAAACTCTGGATATCTCAGGAAGCCACCACTTCAACAGTGTTTTTTGCCTTGGTCCCCTGCTAATTGTGGGCTGAGTGAATTTGTGGCATGGCTTCCACTTGTTGGGATTTTATTTTGCTCTGTACTGTCTGGTCAGTGAGCTTGTCATTGCAGGTGTATTCCCTGTCCCTTTTATCCTCCACTGTGTTCACCATCTCCTGTGCCATTTCAGTTTTCTGCTCCTACAGAATAGCCATCTTCTCTTGAATATGCTTCCTGTCTCTTCTAAAAAAATGCATCTTCCACATTAAGAAATGCTTGTAGAGGCCACTTCCAGTGAAATGCAGCAAAGAACATAGTTCAGTGTGTAATCAAGTGTCAGCTACTTGCAAAGGGGGAGTTGTGTTGTAAAAGTAACATTTCTGGCATGGAAGGCAATTGCACCTGTTGTTTCTGACATCTGTAAATGCTGGGAGTGTTTCAGCTTAGTGGAAATCCTTTGAATACTTTAATTTTAGAATTGTTTATTTAGATTGCTGTTCATCTAGTTTATGATTATGTAAATCACCTTACAAGTAATTGTAATATGAACATGTGTTAAATCAAAATTCTTCAATATTGCCATAACAGGTGGATTTTGTATAGTATGTTCTCTTTTCTGTTCTCCATTTTTTTTCATACACAGAAAGCTTTACCTAAATGAGCTTTTTTTTTCACTAATATGTTAGTATAAATTAAGAAGTCAACATGAAATGCTTTGTAAAATTATAATTATGTGAAAAGAAACTTGAATGCAGGAGGACTTGAACAAAAGTTTTGTGTGCATTCTTTGAGATGGTATTTAATGGGTGGGAGCCTTAAATTTACCTTTGTACAGCTGTTTTCTTTTGTATAATGAATTTTTTTATCTGGTAGATCTCTTCTGTGGTTGAAAAGTTTGTATATTATTTCAGTATCTAGGAATAAGCAAATAACTTTTTTTGAATGCAAAAAAAAGTAGTGGGGGAGGGGAAAATAGTGCAAAGTGGCATTTAAGAAATAATTTTAAAATGCTTGCTTTTTTATTTCTCTCTGCTATGTATTCCACCAGATTAAAATAAATCTGAAGTAGTAGAAATTTCTCTTTTGTTCAATGTTTAAAGTTTGTCTTAAAAGTTTTTTCTTGTGGTCTTTGTAGGCTACAAAGCCTAGTTGTGAGTGTGTAGTTGATGTATTTTGAACCTTGTTTGCAGATGTTCAGAGGCTGCTATACATTTGTACTACTTAAATAGGAATGCTTTTTCATTTTACCCAGAATGAAAGATGCATCTTCCAAGAAGTATAAGAAAAGTGTTTTTCAAAACTAATGTAAAGTCAGTGACAGTTACAGTCTTGTTGCAAAAAAACCCCAAAAACCAAAAGGGGAGAGAGATGTCTCCTGAAGGAAGAACAGCATTTTCATGCCTTCATGTAGTATTACAACAGTTTGACAAATGTTGCTGTAGATGCTAAAATTCCTCATGGGCTCAAGGGATGAGATATCTATGGAGGGTGGATACATTAAAAAAATACTAATGTGGAGTACATACATGCAAATGGAGTCAGATTGAGAAAGTCCATGAAAGTAGTTGGAAAGACAGTATGTAAAAAGCAGCATGTATTTGGTCTACTTTTATTCTCCTTGGAGATCTTAGGTCTGGAGATGGTAACTAGATACTTGGACTAACTCCGTATGGTAGCTTTTATGTTTCAGAAGCATGTTTGATACCTATTCAAATCCTAAGACAGCACAGTTTCAAAATACACCTTCTTTATTTAAGAGGTTTTAAAGGCTGAAGCATATGATTACAGTCAGAAACAGAAAAACATCTCAAGTTCAGAGTCTCCTCAGTTTATTTAGGAAGAGAATAGTAGTTTGAGCAACTCTGCTGCTGTAAAACGCAGCTCACCCACTTTTCCTCTCTGCCCAAAGTTTCCTTTGTTGTATATCCCCTCCTTCCCCTAGTATTTAAAACAGACTTTAAGAGGCCTGTGTGTAACCACAGGCTTGCTGCTGACGCCATCTGTTCTTCCAGACTCCAGATACCTGAAAGTGAACCCAACCAAACTCGTTTGCTGAAGCCTTTGCAAACCATTGTCCCAGGATCTCCTTATTTTAGTAACAGTCCATTAAGACTAAATGAGTGATCCTTGTCTGATAGACAGAGGACTCTGAGACAGTCTTGCAAACCTGTAGTTGGGTATCTAGATGTTCAGTGATAGGTGGTTTCTTGCAGCTCTAATTGCTTTGGGGGGACTGCTGTGGGTGCTGCCTGGTAGTGATTCCTGCCTGTGGTATGGGACCAGTGCTCATCTGGCAACAGCTAGTCAAGAGAATTCAGTGGAGTTTGACAACATGATTAGTGATCTAACTTGGAACTACTGCAGAAATAGGCAGATGCTCACTTCCGTCCTTGTTTTGTCTCCTCCACCTTCCCTCTTGTGTTTATCTAATGATCACATAACGATGTGGGAACTACAGGCATAAGAACGGCCTGCAGGGGCTTTGGAGGCTTTATTGTCATTTGGATCACTGAACTGACCTGGCTTGCCAGCAGCACTTGGCATAGATATGCAAGTAAAAAGATATGTCTAAGCTGCTTTTCAGACATATCTTGTACTTCTGGGTAGAGCTGAGAAGAGCTGCCTGTTCAGTGGTGGAGTCCCATGCTTCATCTCCCACCTCATGAGCCTGAACCACTTGATACTGTTCAATTTTTTGTCATGATATCTCAGGGTGTTGGTGCCAGCAAGTATGTTTCAAAGTAGTTGTTTTTAATCCATTTTCTCTCAAAGTTTTAATAACTTGATCATCTGAGTCTGTTTCTTTCTTACTAGTGAGTTTTTAATCTCTACTCTTTTGCTGTGACCCATTTTAATCCTAAAGAGCAAAACACTACCTGGGCAAAGCACACTAATAAAAATGGGATGGCTCCTATCTCCTTCAGCTTGGTTCCAAGCTACGGTTTTAATTAAGTGAGTAAGAAGTGATATTACCAGTGATACATTCAGAAATGGATCTTTGGAGAATAACCAGAAATTTGGATTTTTGAATGACAAGGTAAAGCTTGTGGTCTGAGATAAACCACACGCAAACTGATGATGCAAACTGTTATGGGATTTGGTCTTACAGAGATGCTTCAAGTTGAAGGGATGTTTTTGTCAGGATCCAAAATGTTTATTTAAATACTAGGAAATGTTAACTGGAGGCGTAGAATTAAAAGGAAAAGCAAACAAAGACGAAACATCATACAACCCACTCAAGAAAAGAGAAGAGGACTTCAGAAGGATAAAACAAACTATGTGGCAAAATAAAAACAGGAAACGAAGGTATATTCCCAGCCAAGGAAAAAGAGCTTTTCTAGAAGAATGACTGACTCTTACAAGTTGGTACTGGTAAAGCTGCAGTGTTTGTTTTGAGAGCTGTGAAAAGGTCACTGCAGGCTTTAGAAGATTCTTTCAGTTAATTTCCGTTTGCTGCCTTCTTCCTCAAAAAAGAGATTGGGAAAAAAACATGTGTCCCCTAGTGTCCTCTCCCCCGACGCAAAAGTTTGATGCTCTGTGCAACATAAAAGTTCCTCCTTCTCCAAACTTGTATTAGTTATCTGCAAGGAAAAAGCTGAATTCTGTTAGATGAAATAGTGGATGGACTGGGAGAAGATGAATGAGGCAGTATCAGGTGGCATTTTCTTTTATGAAGATGTACTGTGGCAGTGTCCTGCTTCCAGCATGTTTTTGCTGCATAAATGTATGTCCTAAGAATAATTAAATGCTAATGAAATAAGGTTGAGGTTGATGGTGAAGTTCCCTTTTTGAAATCCTGTCATTATGTGGTAGAGTTTAATCTTTTCTACTGTGTAGCTGTGATCTGACGTGTGGATAAAACCCAGCTGACAAAAATACACAGTAAAATATAGTTGATGGGTTAGAAGAAACTATGGGACTTAAACAATTTTCATACATGTTTGTTCAGCTAGGGAGTCAAGGAGAGCTGGTCACTGTAGAATGCACAAAGGGTGTTCTCTAGAGCTGCCTGCCTTCAGATGGGATTACTGTGTGCATCTCTGCTTGTGACTCTAAATATTTTAGTTAGTGTATTAGTATTTAGTAAGAGTTCCTGTTCTTCTAAAGCTAAATGTAAAAGAAATTAAGTTCCGAGATATCTTCCTCAGGAACATGTGTGAATGGAAAATACAGTTTTTTCTTTTAATACAGTTTAGCAGTTCAGTCAATCTAATGAAAGGTCAAGGGACTGATGCCCATTGTAATGCTCAGAGCACTCAATTTTTGGCTGAAAAAGAATTTGAAAATAGAGCTGATGTCTAAAGAAACCTTCCTGCTTTGAGAAGTGAAATAAGAGAGATCTTGTTTCTCACAAAACATTGATTTTATTGGTATCCCAAGAACAATTTAGAGTAGGTGCCTTACATCTGAATTCTGAAGTTGAATGTGGTACATATGGAAGAGAACACATACAGAAGAGTGATAGATATGGAAAACTGGGAGCTTGGATACATCACAAGAAATGACACTCAGGTCCTTCCTGGCTAATAGCTTGTAACTGCCCATTGCCACCAGTAAAGTTCCTATTTTCTAGGCAGGACTAGAATATGGGAGAACAGCTCTAGATAGATACAACCAAGTCCTGAATTGCACAAAGGCTTGGTGAGTATGGAGTACGTGTGAGGGCCTCATCAACCAATTCAAAATTGCTATGTGACAGATGTGGTGATAGATTCTCTTTAGACTGTGGAATCTATGGAATTATTAGTGCTGTTGACCACTGAATATAGTATTTCTTGAGTTATCTGATATAAAAATAATTAAATTCTCAGCAAAGTTGGTTTTGAGGATTGTTTTCCAGGAGAAAACAAGGTTGTGGTATAGATTGTCTCTTCTGTGCATCTCAGTTTTTATTTTCTTTCAGCTTTTACTTGAGTGGTTTTCTCTGTTGTGAGTTTGACCCTATTCTGGCACATACAGTAGACTTTCTAGTGACACTAAAGCAATTTATGATCTACTTATCCTGTCTTAAAGCCATGTCTTTTGTTGGCTATCCTAAACTGCGTCATTTCAGTGCAAATGGTCCTAATCTGCATGTGTTTTTCTAGTCTTATCCCTGACTGAGGCAGGATAAAAGATGTTTGAATTCTTCTAAAATGCATGTACATGTAGCCATGGTATCTCTAGACACATAAGGGCTGCTGTGCATTGATGAAAGTGAGTTATTTGGGTACAACTCAGATACTAAGACACAGAAATGTGAGGGTTTTCTATAAACAGTGGATATGATGGGAAAAAAACTATAAAAAAGGAATTATTTGAAACCTCTCTATTACAGACAAGATACTGCTTATCAAATTTGAATGAAGAGTAGGACATTCTTTTGGAAGAAGAGTGATTTCAAGGAAATTCAAAGCGGACTGAGCATGTAAACAGTTGCTATGAAGTGCAGATTGCTGGTATCTAAGTGGGGGTCAGACTAAGTTCAGTACTACTGGGTGATGCCAGAAACTGCGCTGTGATGGTAATGTTGCTTTTCAGAGAGGTCTGCTTACTGTATTATTATGTAATATAATTACAAATAAGATAAGTTATGTGATGTAGTAGTTATGTATATGCTAAGATTTGTTTAACACGGGAAAATAATTGGTCTTGGCTTATTTTTTTCTGATATAAATGCAACTTGTGGCTGTTGGAGAAAAACAAGTCTGTTAAGTCCATACTCGTAACTTCTGCTGAAATAGAAATTTACAGGTAAATCATTGTTTTTGATGCTACCATACCCAAATATAGCAATGCTGCTTTTGGCATAAGGCAGGAGGGATGGTGAGCTGTTGGTGAGGTCACCTCTTGTTAGCTGAGGAAAGTGGGAAGCAGCATGGTCTTCCTTCTTCCCCCTCTTCTGCCTCCATGCTGCTGTTACCTCTTCTTCTCAACCACTGGAACTCAATCCCAGTTGTTCACCTTGATGACAGTTCTGTAAATCACCACAAATGCTTGGAGACTTGCTATGGGAAAGCGTTCCAAGCATAGTGTAGTCAGCTGGAGTTACAGTATGGCCTCTGCAGCTGCAATGAGACATTTTTTATACTCAGCCTTCACTTTTGCACAATATGCTGCAAGCTTCAGAATGAACACTTGTTCATGAAGTGCATCATGAAAATAACATTTGATATGCACTTTAAAAATACTTCATTCCTGCAGAAATTTTTGTGCTCTATTCCTCCTAGCAATGCCAGGCTTCACTTCTGTTTTTGTTTGTTTGGGGTTTTTTTTGTGGTTGGCTGGTTTTTGGTTTGTTTGGTTTTTGTTTTTAAATAGGCCATATATTTCCCTATATGGCTTTCTTCATGCTTTCTACTTTACTTTCTTCACTCAATGTTTATTTTCATCTAGAAGTTGCTCTGCCACCTCTCAAATGTCTTTCCCTCTATATGGATAAGGCAGAATATGAAGGCATAGTTGCTTTTCAGATGCTGCAAGTAGGAATTTTTCCTGTTCCATCTTTGTACTATTGAATTTAACTGACCACCTACGTACAAATATTTCTAGAGCTGGTTTCTTTCAGAGGTTTCTTGGAACACAAGAGGACTAAAGCTAACCAGATACTGTTATCTACAGTTTCTTTTATGCTCCTGCATACCAAGAAGCGAGACAGATGGGATTCTATGTAGTGTGCTTGGGCATACAAGCTGCGGTGAAGGCTGGGAACAGCCAGCTATGTGCAAAATTCAGTTTGTTGGTATGTTATGGAATGTTGGCTTCATAATCATAAATATGTTTTTTATGTAGATACAATGTTTAGAAGTGATAGTGCTTTTTACATAGGAAGATTGGTTTTGTTTTGTTTTACTGCTTTGGTAGCTTTGAGAGTATTTGACAATTTTGAAGCAAAGATGTATGTCAGTCCAAGATGCCTTTCATACGAGCTTCACGAGAGAGAATCAGAAGCTGAATTTGATGCTGTCTGCAAGAGCTATTGCATATTGAAGGACATAAAAAAGTCTTTGCATACTGGTTAATTGTTTAGGAAAAAAGATACATGCTTTAGTCTGTATTATCTTGATGAAAATTAAAAGTAACTGTCTCCTTCTATTTGTTTAAAACCTTTCGGCCGTTTATTTCTCAACTATTTTTTGTTATTCTTTTTTTAAGCATCTCTAGCTATCAGAAATTCTTGGGTTTTGTGTTCTGCAAGAGGAAATCATAAAATTACCTCAGGTGCCTTGTTGCTATTAGCTGTCTTAAAATCATCGCTCGTATTTCAGGATAAATAATTGTCTAGTTATGCCAAATCACCCTAATTGGTCTGATTTAACTTGGTGTTTTGCATAGCTACTAGCTGATGATACTGCTCATAGGGGGAGCATTCCTTTTTAGAAAATGTTGCAGCATTCTTTTTTCATAAGAGGAAAATGTGAGTGAAAGTCTTCTGGATTTTTCAAAGCAGCATAACCTTAAATGTGCCTGAGTTTTTTCATGATTTGATTTAAATGCCATCACAGAAGCCTGTCTTTCTTGTGCCAGTCTCTGTTCAGTTTTAAATGTTCAGAGGCAGAATGTTGAGGCACAGCAGTGACTGACAGTGTGGGATGGCATTTTGAAGAGTGCCTGAATAAAAAGACATCCTTGTGAGTTTGACTTTGTTTTTCAAGTCATTTGATTTGCTCTCCTTTGGTCTTAAAATCATGCAGGAGAAAGGATTCTAGGCCCACTTGAATTGTGACCATTTTGGTCCCAATGCTGAATTTGGAACCTTAATTTTCTTTTATAAATCACAGATTCAGAAAAGAGAAACTGCAGTAGTAGCTCAGCTGTGGAGAAAGGCTGAGGAAAGTTCCCTGTTGGTTTTCTGTCAAGGAGGTGAGGAGAGTCCCCGGTGGTGCAGAGCAGGTGCTGTGTGAGGGGTCCCTGCCCAGGCAGGCGGGGCTCCTCTGCGCCTGGTGAGACCTCCCATTGCCTGCCCCATGCTGCACACACTTTAACACTCTCCCCAAATGCTTACAGGGATTACAACAGCTTTCCAAAACCGAGCTTGTGGCTTTTTATCATTACATTGATCTGGGGTTTGAATTACATGTTCAAAAGTGAGTGTGACATTGTGAGGGTGCGTGAGGGCATGATTGAGGGCTGGCTGTGCACTGGCTGTTCATACCTGTTCAGCCAACTGTATGCTTTCCATGGCACTTGCTTACTGACAGGGGGCCTATTTCTACTGTGTACCGCAACAGAATTTAGCATAATGTTACTCTAATGCTGCTGAATTGGCTTCATGTTTGTATTATTTTAAGACATTCAAGGAAAATAAAAAGACCAGGCCTTTCTTCAGTATCTTATTTTGAGAAGTGTATCCTTATAATTCAAGAATCACATAGAAGCTGTAATCCTATCTCTCAATATGTTGTCCATACAGGTATGTGTACCTTTGCTTACCTGGCATTTAAGTGTTATTTTTGCTGAAAGTTAAATACCAAAAAAACCCCAAACCGAGAAAACCAGACCAAAATAAAACTACATTTGGAAATTACAAGTAATCTTGAGGTAGCATTTCTACCTTGTCTGAGTTAACAAAACGTTGTTAGGAAATCAGAATGTTATTTTACAGTTAGAAAGTATTTTAAGAAATATTCCCAGACATTTAAAGCAATAAAAGGTCTGTGAAGGATCAGGTTTTACAGTTTCAGTGTAGTTCAACTTCAAAAAAAATTGGAAATAGCAATGTTAAAATTTTATAATTTTTATTTGTTAAATGCCTCTTGAAGGTCTAGTTGTTTGGCCAGAGCTTTATAAATGTATTTTTATCAGTAATATGAATGTTTTACAAAGATGTACTTTTAAAAGTGCATTGATACTTTATATTTTAAAAAAATAAACAGTGAAACAATTCTGAAAGGCTTTTTATTTTTAAAAAGGCAGTTAAAATACCTATTCCAAAAATGTCAGGTTTTAGTTTTTTTCATTGTTTGTTTCTTCAAGTGAGGGTTTACACAGCTGCACGAATACTATGATACTTTTTCAGTCTCTGGCTCCCTATTATCATTCAGTTAAGATGCTCATGGAATTAATTTGAACTCCACCGTGTATGGATTTCTTTTAAACCAGCTGGGTTTAGCTGAAATCTTAAATGTTAGCTAATTAGTTAAAAGTTCTTGGCAGACCAGTTGTGCTGTTAGTTGGGGCCCCCATTTGCAATTAGGCCATGTTTCCCAGGAAGGACACACTGAGCATGTTTATTTAAAATGTATATGTAACACTTTTTTTCAGCAGGTCCCGCTCATCACATTTTAGGAGTCAGGAACTGCTGTCCAGTCTTCTGAGCAGTCTAATGGGACCACTTGTTTGCACTAGTTAGTCTCCAGTGAGCTCAGTAAGCAGTTTGTAATGAACTGAATCAATTTGGTGGCCGCTTCTCTGCTCTTCCCTGTGCTTGCCACCCTTCTGGTGACCTTCAGGTTCAGCCAGTGCTTCAAGTTAATTATATCTGTAATGACTTTGCAAACTTGTTTCCAGATACTGTGAACTGGGCCAAGGTTCGAATGTAAACATATGCCCCTCTTTCTGGTGCTGAGATAAATAATATGAAAATGCTATCCGCAGTGTTCGCTGTTAGCCAAGTTGGAGCATCTTCCAGATCCTTAAGTTCTAAATTCAGAGATATGACTCAACTTTGTATGCAAGTGTCTTCAGAGAGAGGTGTTTTCCTCTCTTTTTGTCTATATATGCATTTTGTTAACAGATGTGCACGCGCACAAAATTCAGTTCTAAGGGGTTTCTATCGGTTTGGTTTTTTTTTTTAATTCAGAACATAGGCCACGTTGCTAGTTAAAATTTTTTATTTCCAGTTCCTGGGACTGGTTTTGGTGTGGACTGTTTGGCTTTTGTAGAGTAATCTCTACAAAATTGTAGAGTAATCTCTACAATCTCTCTCTAGAAGGTTGATTTTTATTGTCTTAGATATACTGAGATTCCAGCCCTTTATTTGTGGTATAAAAACATATTTTTCATGAAAAGGTAGGAGAGTATCTGGGTTTCATAGTAATTCTAGAAAAAAAATGTTTTCTTTTTTGTTTCAAAGTAGTAAATTTCAGTTTTCAGTAGCTATTGAGGAATATACAGCAGTGACTCCTAAAAGAAAAAATTCAGTTAGAAATATATTTGCCTTCATAAAACAATGGTATTGAAACGTAAACTTGTTCTTCCAGTCTTAGACTGCATAATCCTTGTCATGGAAATAGCAGGACAAAAGTATCAGAAATTATTTTCTTTTCTTTTGCTGCTTTTGTCTCTCCTAGTATTCCTGGGATACTTAGAGTTCTCTATATTTAGACCACAAGAGTCTAAAAGTGGTACCTTTAGCTTCAGTGTTAACACTTGAAAGCTTTAACTCAATAAAGGAGCATGGTATGAATCAAACTACTCTTTCCTTGTCATCTATTTATATTTAGAATGAACATCTTCCAATACATTATATAGATTATCACTGGATTTTCTGAATTACTCTTCTGTAATTGTCTGTTGAATGTGACTGTTTTTGAACAGGTGAATTCCAACAGATACAAATTCAAGTGCTGTACCAAAGGATTGGTGATGGTGGAAATCTTTTTATTTTTTCACTGCTTCCCAGTTTACATAAAGCACCTTTTTCTAGGCATGGTGTCAAAAGGTTCTGGACTTTCTATTACACGGCTTCAATTTCCTTTTCACTGTATACTCGTGGCTGTATGAATTAAATATCTGTCAAGGAAATGAAGTTATATTATGTTTGCTTGCTTTAGGAAGATGTAATTTCAAGATGAAGGTAACATCTACTTTAATAAGGTAAAATACAAGCAGTTGTTTGTATACGTTGTTTGGGTTTTTTCCCCAAACATGGAACTCTTAATATATGCATACATACCTACACACAATAGTACACTGTGGCATGTGAAGATTTTAGTATATGCTACCAGGATAACTGAAATGTCACAATACACCCTTATTTGAAGTCATATTATAAGTTTTAATTAACATTTCATTTGAGAAATTTTTTTCTTATGTAAACAGCAAAATCTTCTCATTTTTAGGATTATTCTGGTATTGTCTTCTGCTCAGTTATGCCCTACAAACTCAGGGCATCATTCTCTTGGTCTTGTTTACCAAATCTATGTTCTTTGTGTATGCAGTGCACAGTCAAGTTATCTACACACAGAAAATGATTCCTCTCCTTGCAATTGGAAGCACTCAGTTTCTAATAAAACCATTGAGTCTGTAGGTAGCAGGTTGACTTTGTGTACCATGTGAACCCTGTCATTGCTTTGCTGAAAGTAGCTGTACTGTAAGTAAACAAATGCATGCATACGCTTTCACAGGACAGGGTAATCTGAATGATATGGAAAACAGAACAAATGTAGATTTCATTCTCAGGTTTAAAAGGTGTCTTTAAAATAGGTGAAATTTGAGTTACTTGGTTTATAACTTGGCAAATAACATTCTTTCGCTTAATTTACTTGAGGGGATCATTGTTAATTTTTTGAGAGGGATAGCAGCGGAGAGGCCTAGTTGGAGTGGCTGAAGGAAGGCTGGGAAAAGAGTGTTCTCACTTCTTTGGCAAGGAGCGTGCTGCCTTTCATCTTTGTTGTGTTTCTTCCATCCCTTTAAATCCTGTGGATGCCAGTCAAGCTCACCTATCCTCCCTTTGCTGACCCAGGAAAACCAAAGCCCTGTAAGCACCTGCAAAAGGAAAATCAGATAACTAGTTCTCCAACCCTACTAATCCCCTAGCATTGCTGATCTGATTTTGATCTGTAAGCAGCTTCATTTTGAAGTCTGCTTTAAAGGATCAGTTGATGGTGAAGTTGTCCATCTGTATCAATAATAACTCTTTAAAATGCTGTGCTAGCCTTTTATTCATGTCCTACTTTTTTATGCATTCGTTCTTTTATCATATCTATAAATTATTGACCCAGATGACCAAATGCAACTGTTTCAATGAGATATGTATTTTCCTTACAGAAGTGATTTAATTTTCTGCTAGAGGTATTACGTGTAGATAGGTAAAAATGATTTTTTTCCTTGTCTGTATTTAGAACACTGTAAACATTGAAAGAATGTGAATATTCACTTGGATTTTTTTAATAAAGATATTTTGTAAGTGATTTACTTTATTTTGACTTTGTAAAAAAGCTGCTGTTTCTGCCTATTTAGCAAACACCTGCATAAGAATTACCTGATCTGTGACCTGGGGGTATGTTTCACTGTTAATACAACTAGTATTGTTGAGAAAAGTTGTCCCTCTGTATGAATTTTTCATTCCTGCAGAAGTTCAATCTTTTAAAAGGAGGGAGGTCAGACTTAGAGCACAGCGCACTTTCAAGAAGAACAGTATAAAACCAACATATATACCAGCATCAAAGTTGTTGGTGGCAACTGTTGATGCATATGCCAGGAGATAATAGTTGCATTTCTGGGAATTAGTTTTCATTTTGTGATCAACTAGTTCTTACCACTTCTTGATGTAATTACAGAGATTTAGTAACAAATGCTGCTTAAGTCATACATTAAAAAATACAGATATATGAGAGTATTCGATTCTGAGTTATTGATTAAAGCTAACAGATTCCAGTTATCTAGGATGATAATTAATTGGCAGAAGTTAAGCAGCAATAAAGTACTTCAAAGCATATGTATTAGTGTTGGCTTAATTTTGTGATTGTCTTCTTCATAATTTAGAATTTTGTAATAGTGAAGGTAGGAAAGCACTTTTTATTTTGTACACCTGTTATGATGGATGATTGATTCTTCAATATATCCTGATTTTTTTTTCTCAAATACTTGGAAAATATGAATCAAGCTGTGCAAGGCAGGAAGTGTGTTTGCAGCTTTTTGCTTGTCTTGACTCCTGTCATGGCTCAAAGTATTGAAATTTTTAGGTAAATGGAAATACTATGTCAGAAGCTACAAGAGTCTCTTGATTAATTTTAATTGTTTGTTTGTTAACTATCGCTTGTCAATAACTTCATAGGCTTATGTTTAATACAATTAAATAATGTAATAATTTTATTACTAATAATTAATTAATAATATAATACTTATGGTTGGAATTGATCCTTTGATCTAACTGGAAATTGAGAATGTTGGGTTCTTGACTCATGAGACAGTAACACATTAAATATGAAAACATAGTGGGGTTGAAATGTGTAAAGTATTGTTTTCTTTCTCCCCTTTGCCTCCTTCCCCACAGTAGCTGACCTTATGAATACTTAAGAGATGTAGTTTTGTTTTTATAAACTTTAAGAAGCTGCCAAAGAGATCAGGAGTAATCATTCTGGCAAACTGTAGAAACATTATGTGCCACTGAATTTGTGAGTTACAGGAAATGTGGCTTAATAAGAGGAGGTCATGGGAATTGGTGATTCCATCCCTGTTTACCTTGTCATCACTTTTGGTCATTTTCTTCTTTCAGTTCTTCCAGGTATGTATTAAATGTGTCAAGGGTCTTTGTTGCAAACTGAAGACCAGAAGGCTATTTGTATTAATGGGTATTAAGGTGAAAAAATATAGGGGTATTCATAGGTTGAAGACAGTCAAAAAAGTTTGTACTTACACTCAATATAAATGTTTCTATTAATTGTATGTGTGCATATGATATCCTAGTGGCTGCTATTTTTTTTTTCTTTTTGCATCAGCTTTGCTGTGTTATTTACAGGCTTTTTTTTTTCGTTGTCTATTGGCAGGTATTTAATTAGCCAAGGAGCACATGTAGGAGCTGTAAATAGTGAAGGAGACACTCCATTAGATATTGCTGAAGAAGAGGCAATGGAAGAGCTGCTTCAGAATGAAGTAAATAGACAAGGTAATTTTTCATACAGTAGGTGGTTGTATTTATGGACACTAAATGTATTTTTAAAAACTTGGGCTAAATTGTAACTGTTAAAGTCAATTTATTTTCTAAAGAAAGTTGATCAGTATAGAGTGTACAGTGTTTAAGTGTATCTCTTAAAACAGATTTACATAATTTAACAGTAAACCAGTAATTGCTTCAGGCTTTGCCCAGTTTTAATTTATATGCTTAAACCCATTTAATGCCCAAAGCAAATGGTAAAAAGAAACTGGAAGACATGATTTGCAGGGCAATAAGAGATACCTACTGATACACAGAAGTTGGCAGTGGATTTGCAAAGGCTTTGATTAAGTTAATTGGTAGTGTTAACAGAAATTTGATTAGCAGTTTTTGCAGTTAACACGCAGGGAACATCAGATGAGACAGCTGTATTTTTTGTCTGTATTACCATTTCTCTATTTTTTATTTGTTCTCTTTTCTAAGAGTACTGTCAATCTTTGCTTGAGAGTTTTTTCTGGAATGCACCTTAGCCTAGATTTTTTAAGGTTGTTCTTGAAATGCTTGGCTGTGCAGTACTAAATGACTGCAGTACCACTTTGTGAAATTGGAATTATTTGGGAAATGAACTCTTCCAAAATCTCTTTTATATGTTATTGCTTTTTTTAAAAGAAATGTTTTGTTATATGGGATTTTACATACATTTTTATATTGCAGATACTCAAAATTACACACTAATTTTTATTCTTTTGCAAGTCTGATTAAATGTTTTGGACAGCCTAATTGTAAAATTAGCATAATGCCATAGCAGGAAAATTTCAGTGAGGTTTACATATTTCACTATTAAAGCTTACTGTGTACAGTACTGTCTTTATAAATCTGAGAAGGTACATGTTCCCACACTGTAGCTATTAGCTTCTAAAGGAATGATTTAGTTTTTAAAATACTAAATTTAGTTTTAAAATGCAAAATTTCACTTGGTATGGACAACCTACTTTCCTTCCTCTTGCATTTTTATGGCAGCTGGTTTGCTTACTTGTTTCAGGGAAGTAGGGAAGAAGGCATGCATTATCCCTGCTTCTGAATTTGTGTTTGAAGATAAAGAACTAAGGGCTTTTACATGCAGAGATAAAATCACAGGAAGTATTTAATGATTGAGGATGAGAATGGAATTGAAAGGGTATGAATCTGGATGTGAACTTACAGTGCATATTTTAGTTAATCATGGGACAGTTGTCTCAGCAATAAGGTTTTCATTACGCACCTTCAATGACATCCTTAGCTTGAATTATAGATATTACATAAATTTGTGTGTTAGTGTTACATAAAAAAAGGATTATTTAAGTCATTATCAGAATCACATAGAAAGTGCATAATTGTGTGTGTTGTGGCTAGAGAAGTTAATAGCTCTAAAGTAGGAACCTAATTGTTTCTCGTAATGTGGAATTAACAGGCATTGCGACAGTTTCATCTTTGGCTATATATGTAGCTGAATATCATTATTGCTCCAGCAGTGAGAGAATTCATTTTTCTTCCATATAATACACTCCTTCATATCAAATAAAGCAGTGCCACAGTTTTGATAATGCAAGTTAACAGTGGGGTCTATGCAAAGATCAGCCCTGGCTCAATATTAAGGGTAGTGGAAGACCAACTTATTTATTTTGAAGATAAACAAGTCTGGGTGACAAAATATCCTATCTCTGTGTAAGTAAAATATGCAGTGTGAAAATTAAGTAGGCATTTTCCATAACATTTTTGCCTTGCAAGCCTTTCAAGTGTTTATTCCTACATTCATTGTAGTTTTATTTTTGTGTTGCAGTGTTAATACTATAAATTTGGCTGCCCACATAGTGGCAGTCAGAGTTGTTTGGTGGCAAAAGATTGCTTGGAGAAATCGATCAGGTTCATTGCGATATCAGGTTTAAGTGATGACATTTGATGTTTGTTTCTGTTTGAAATCCAAGAAGAACCACTTGTTACATCTCTTTTTCTACTGCATTTGCAGGCCTTACGTCTGTATAGGAGATGTTGAAACAGACTACTCAGCTACTCAGCATTCTGTTAATCATCAGTTTGTACTTATGCTCAATTTTTGGCAGGTATCGAGCCGTATTTTAAGGACATCTTATTACAGGACAAAATGTGGGAGCCTCTAGAGACACTAAATGCACAAAAATAAATCATAGAATACAATACAGTTCAGTTCTGTGTGACATTACAGGCTTAGTAAAAGGAAGGATCTGCGATGTTTCCTCATCCTCTTTTAGCATTCAGGCTTCAAGGTCTGATCTGACTAGAGAGGAGATGGTCAATGATCCAAAATAATCTTCTTGTTATACAAGTTCTATTGTAAAGGAGTGTTGGCCATTAAAGAAGAAAGATTTTCTAGTGTTATTTTCCAGTGTCTGTTTTTCTTCAGTCATTCTGATCCCCACATGCTATGTCTCTAGATTGCACCAAGGGTGAGGTGCCTTTTCATGTGTCCTGCTGAGCAAATAGCATGACTTGATACAATGGACTGGGCAGGAATTGTGAACTAAGGGAAGAGCTATCCTGTAACTGAAGCTGTACCACTCCAACAGTTAGGAAAATATTTTGCTACCCTAATCTTCAGTGGGGAATTATTGGCTTAATTATTTTTTAATAAAACCTAGCTTAGTTTTGTAATGTGTGAGAACATAAATTACATACTCAAGTAAGGTATAAAGATTTTTTTGACCTAGTTACAAACACTTCACAGATAACAAAATCAGGTGTTTTATGGAAATTATTCCAAAGTGCTGAACAGCTGTTTTGTTTGCACTTCATATGGTTAAACTGTTTTGTGTGTTATTAAAAAACCCTTCTTCTAGGACTTGTTTTATTGTTCCTTCATATGACTAATATCTTTTGCATTGGTGAGTCTCATGTATATATAAGGGGCCACTGCAATCCTCAAAATCATTTAGCTTCATCAAAAATATTATTTAGTTTCTCAGTGTGACCTGTCGTGTTTCTACTCGGCAGTGTTTCAACACAGAGTTTGGAAGTTGTCTTTTCCTAGTAAAGTTTTTGTTTGCACTGGTGAAAACCAGCAGACTTGAAAGAGATGTGGCTTTAGTCCTGGCCAGCCCTGGCCAGTTTTAAATGTTGTCTCTCCTCAGGGCTTGAGTGGGGTTAAGTATAATGGTTTGAAGTGATTTTTTTAGCTGTTGATCATCAGATGTCCTCTTAAAATTATTTTTAACCTCTTAAGCAGTTATTTTGAATTATAGGAAACATTCTCAGGAGGTGAGTTAGTGGGGAGAGGTGATGTGAGGTGAATCAGGGGTTCAGTGTGGTAGCTATTTATTCAGTAACTGTCAGAACGGTCACTCCTCCTGTTCCAAAGAAAAACACATGTTCCTCATTCTTAATTATAGGTAATGTAGCAAGACTCTCCCAGATGTACTGCTTAATTCAGATTTGTTTATGTGGATAAAATGCAAACTATTACATTTGTATATAAACATTCACTTCGTGAAGTAAAAAGTGGGTTGATCTTCCCTGCAGTATCTATAAAACATGCCTTTATATGGCTGAGTCGTCCTGAAACAATGATTCAGCAGTTCAATTTATGCTGAATTTTCATTAAATGTTCACTGAACAGCACACTTGTTTTCAAACCTGTTTGGGGCTGTTGAGTAACACTTGTTGATCAGAAAAAAAAAGTGGAAGCATTTATTAATAAATTATTAATGATTTAACTAGTTAGGCTGCCAGAGAGGTTAAGCACTGGTGGTGTGAGCGAGTGCTATGGCTGAGGCTGAGCTGGGAGGCAGCGCATTGCCATCTATGGGCTGTCGGGAGAAAGGGATGGAAACTGATGATGAGCATTTTCTTTTCCCCTGGTATCTTGGTAGAGTCTGGAAAACAAAAAGAAGGAGAAAGGCCCATACAAGGTATAATAAAAGCTGTTTACGTTCCATTTCTCTAGTTAATAATGGGAATTGTATTTATCTCAGAGCACAGCTTTTTTTCTGTGACACAAAGTTTAATTCCCATTTTCACGCCAGTTATTAATGTGGAATGTTTTATTTAGATTGGCAAGATTCTGGTACTTCCTTCTGTTGAGATATGACCAGAAATTTACTGTCTTGTAAAATAATGTATTGATACAGCCATTAGTTCTCTACCATTATATTTTGTTTGGGCTTCAGAAATGCAATAGTTTGTGATATTAGTGGAAATGTGTACTGAGCAGTAGTTACTTTTTCTGCAAAAGCATTGCTATTTTGACATAATAACCTGGGTCTTGAGGCCTGTCTGGAAAGTAAGTGTAGGTATGACCCATTAGAAGCTCACAAGATCAGCGTCTGGAATGAGTTTTTATTCTCTGTTCTTCCTTTGTACAAAAGTGCCTCAGAGCAAGCAGCTATGTAGATGAACAATTTTACACAGATAGGAATTTTTTCGGATTCTTCAGGTGGAGAAGGTTACTCATGCTGATAAGGATTCACGGTTGGACTTTGAGCGTACAAAAAGGGAATGGACATAAATGTGACTAAGAGATGATCAAATATACGGTATTTATTTACATAGTAGTGTTTTGCAGGCAGCACTGACGTGTAAATGACTACTCTAGAGTATTGTCCCAGGATCTGCTGATCACTGCTGTGTCATTCTGAAAGGCGAGCAGATGCTCAGGCCCATGAAGTTACAGTTTGCAGTAATTCACATATCAACATGTAGGAGCTTCCTGAGGAATGAGAATATGTGACTATCAATGTGTTATTGATTCAGAGTTCTTGGTCTTCACTCTTTGTATTTGTCATACTTGGAAAGTTTTTCAGCTTTTTCCTCTGCTGAGTCCTTCAACAGCCTTGTATGTCTTCCTGCATCTTGGAGACTCAACATCCAGATTATGGTTTTCATCAGTTTCTGATAAAATGTAATTCTATTCATTTTTTACCTAAATTGTCAAGATTAAAATGGTTTTGCTGGTCATTAATTGAATGAGTCTAGGAGTTCGGTTAAGTCCTCAGGACACTGACTGTTTAACTAGCTTCAATTACTTTATGGTACTTAGTGAAATTTTATCTTTTGATTGTCTTTAGCATAAAGTTTTACAGTATATATCTCCCAAGTCCCTGCATACTAGTGTGTAAGATTAGAGAAATAATACACATAAAAACGTTTTGATGAAGGCTGGGCCACTGATTTTCTGATAGAGGTCAACCCAGATACAATTTGTGCTCTTGATGATCACAGTTTCTTTTCCTTATGAGTTGTCACCATTTGGCCATCATAGATAGAATTATGCTCATGCATAGTTCTTTTCAAGATCTCTTTCCTGCTGTTCTCCAGTAGTAATCACAAAAATGCTTGCAAATAATGTGTTTGCATTACCCATTCAGGGTCTGGAACTTATTTCCAATTGTTTAACCTGATGCATATACTTGTAGGTGTTCTGATGGTAGGCTGTGTTTCTCCCTTTCCATCAGTGTATTAGGGTTTTTTTTTGTTTTTGGTGAGACATACTGTAAAAAGTTTTCAGTGTTTTTGGTAGTTTTTTAGTAGACCTATGAAGTGCAATATTCAAACTGTTGTCTATTTGTATATAAGGTTTGTCATTCACAGTGATAGGAGACTAATCAGAAATGCTTTAGAAGGTACAAAAGTGCAGCTCCATCTTGTCATCAGTGTTATTAAGCAAGATTTCTCTTCCCATAGGCATCTCTCTTTAAAACAACTTCAGCTGTTTTCTACTGTATGCAGATACAACAACACAGACTTCATTTTTTGATGCTTAGAAAATTAAAATATAATTTTTCTCTTTTTTTTTTTAACAGGTCACTTCAGTGGTTATTAGTGTGATGGTAGACATTCTTAAAAGAATGAGCTTGAGGAATTTTAGTCAATAGATTTTTATTATTATTTATTTATAATCCTTTATATAATATAATATCCTTTATTATAATCCTTTTTCCACCCCTCCTTTTGTTAAAAAGGCATTATGCAAGTTTTTTATCCAACAATATTGGATGTTTCCATAACCTTGGAATTCATCTTCCAAAAAATATTAATATCTAACTCTGAACATTATTCAGATTTAGTTTTTGTTTTCCTATATCATATAAATGTGGCATAAAATCTGATATATAATTGAAGTATTTGAACTAAAATATTTCCTGTCTTTTCTTTCCCCGTCCCCCTTCCTGTCTGAATTAGGGGTTGATATAGAATCAGCTCGAAAAGAAGAAGAACGAATAATGCTGAGAGATGCAAGACAGTGGCTCAACAGCGGCCATATAAATGATGTCAGGCATGCAAAATCTGGTGGTACAGCACTTCATGTGGCTGCTGCTAAGGGCTATACAGAAGTCTTAAAGTAAGTGTGGTTTAACTTTTTCATATTTTATTGTCTTGATGTAATGCTGCTTGGAATTCGGCACTTTTAACTTTTAGGGAGTGTGTCTTGAAAATCCCAGTCTCTCTAGAACAATCTGTTCTTCAAAGCTTGATTTTATGTTTTCAAGCACTCATAAATCATGATCTTGTTAGCTTTCCATTCTAAGTCGTTCAAAATATGAATAACAGTATACGTATTGAGCCTGAATACTTACTTAAGAGAAGAAAGTTAATAAAAAACTTGCCCTGTTTCTAAAGCCAGGTATGTCAACAAGCTTAAGACTTTTTTATAATGCCAGTTGACATCCTGATTGGTTCATGTTTTCAAGACACCATATGTATTTCCATACATAAAGCAGAGTTTGTAATCCAGGCTAAAGGTTTTTACACTTAAAAACTAGATAATTTAATTTTGTGCTTTGATAATGTTTTAAAAATCATGACTCTTGAAGTCTTCCCTGGAAAGCTTTAAGCTTCAGGTGTCCCCTAATTCACAGCTTTTCATTAATGTAATATCAATAGATATCGTAACATATTTGATTTCTTTTTTATTAAAGCTCCACTTTTATTATAGTAAAGCATAATTAGTAAAGCATTGCTTTAACATGATTGTAAATTTGTTTGACTGCTTTAGCAGTGCTAGGAGCACTTACAAACTCTAACATGAGTGAAAATGAGCACACATCCTGACTGTGAGTATTGGTGCCTTTAAGGTCTGCAGAGCAATTTATTAAATGGGAGTTCTGTTTCAAAAAACCCTGAGGCTTCAACAGGATGAAGACAAATTATTCTGTTGGAAAAGAGTAATTTTTGTTTTAGAGAAGCAGGTGTCTGTAAGGGAGTTGTATCTTTAACTGTTTCAGTGTTTTTCGGCTCCCTCAGTTATTAACTTTTTCGTAGTCCAGTCTGTGTACTTCTCCTAGGAGAGGCAAAACATATGTGCAGGAAATTTTTGTGATTGCTTCAAATTATCAAAAATGCGTGTGCTGCATTGGATGCAAGACTGCAAAATGTACAGCTGAGCATGTGTGAAAGTTGACTCATTGGAGGATATAAGTATATTGGCCCTTGAGAAACTGAGAGAATTTTTTTAAAAGAATGCTTTGTTCTTATGTGATTTTTAACAATTATGGACAGTGGTTCAGAGAGCTCCTAGCTCTTTACATAAAAATACTTGTTAGGTTAAGGGTCCTTTGTCACTTTGATGCTCACCTGGGAACCATGATGAATGTGTGTGCTGAATGCAGGCAGAACAGCAGGTCCTCTCTTTGAGAAACTCTGCTCCTTCTCAGAGAACAGTTGAAGCATGTAAACACTAGATTTTTGCAAAAAGTTGATGACGGGAAATGAAAGTTTCAAGCAGCTAATTTTGGAATGGAAGGAGATTCTAATAGTTTTCTATTAAGAACATTGTATCTAACAATTTTTAACATTTTTCAACTTTTTTCCTTAAAAAGCCTTTTGCTTATTTCTGCATGTACAGCAAAGAACTAGCAACATTGTTTCTAACTATAGAAACAATGGTCTTTGGAGAGAAAGTGAATAGCGAAGAAAATGGAAACGACTGTTTTTCTTGAATTTTCCTTAAAATAAATATGCACACACCTGCTGAGCAATAAAAAGGCAGATCTTTCTATGACAAGTAAAATTAATCAATTTTCAGTAGCCCAACTAAAATATCTATGAGAAAAAAGGAGGAAGATACTACCAGAAAGTTTTACAATTTTTACGAAAATTTATTTATCCCTGTGGGCAGTGTCAAGATTTATTTCTTTTAATTTCTTCAGGCTTTTAATACAGGCTCACTACGATGTAAATATTAAAGATTATGATGGCTGGACACCACTTCATGCTGCTGCTCACTGGGGTAAAGAAGAAGCATGTCGCATTTTAGTGGAAAACCTATGTGATATGGAGGCTGTCAACAAAGTGGTAGGATTTTTATGTAATCCTTGTCAAGATACAAAGTTCTGGTCTCTAAAGTGACTTTAGAAGCCAGGGTAAGAAAAGTGATGATAAACTGCTGTTTACTGTACGTGGAGCTTTATATAATGCATGTGTTGTCAAAACAGCATGGTTGTGTTCAGAACTAAATTCTCTGATTGTCTAAATTAATTTCTGGGCCAACTTTATACTTAGTTCTGTACTAAATGATCCATTCAATCTTTGACATTGAAATTCACAATTGAAAAAGTTCGTTGAGATTTCAGAGGTACAAAATTAGTGACTTAATGGACTGCATTTAGGCTTTCATTTGATCTCTGAAGATGATGGAGATGCCTTTGGGTAGTGTTTTAACTCCTAAAATCAGCTTGTGTTGGTATATTAAAGAGTTATCACTATATTATGCTGATTTGGATGTGACGGAAGAAACTTGTAGGCAACTCTGGACCCCCTGGATATAACCTGGATGCTTCCTAAGCTCTATTTCTTGGACTTCTATGCAATGGCCTATGTACCTTGCTGATCTTGCTCCTAGTAGACACAAATATGTTCATCAGTTCACATAACCATCAAAAGGATCCAAACCTTTTCATTCAGCCATGTTAGTGCTGAGCTCTCATTCTTCTTGTAGTGTGTTTTACAGATAGATTCTGTTCTGCTTCCAGTTTATGTGTTAGATTTTTTACTGGGATTGTGATAATGTGGATGTTGTACACTATAAAAGTATGTTCTAATCCCCTACAAGAGTAAGAAAAAAGGAGGCATAGAGAGATGTCAGCTGGGGTTTTTTTTGTGTGTATGAACTTGTCTCTGCAAACTAGGAAAGTTTTGCCTGTTTTTAAGTAAGCTAGTAAGCATTTTTGCTTTTGGAGATTTGAGGATTGAAAACTCTGGATTTGGTTTCAGTTGTGCTTAGCATCTCAGAGAACTCAGCAATTATTGTTTAGGCACCTGACTTCAGGTATCAACCACTTGGGTTTAGATGTAACCTTCCAACTGCAACAGTTTTCTGCAAGTGATTGTTTGTGATCATAGTAGGTCTACCTACCAGGTAATAGTACCTAAAAATGGAAGGCCACATGAAAAACTGTAGTTATAATGCAAGTATAAACTTCTGATAATAGTTCATGTGGCAGAAGACCTCAAGCTGTTTTGGCTCATGCTTGTTAAAAGGTGCACATGCTTCTGCTGTATGATCAGAATTAGTGGTTTAAAGGTGCATAATTTCTGACCAGTTAAGATAGTCTTCACAGCGTAATTAGGAATAAGTTTGCCTGTAGTTAGCATTTTGAGAAACTGAAATAAGCACAGACAAACAGGAACACCTTTCATTATTTTTATAAGCTGCTGTGGCCACTTTTAAATGGCAGCTCTGTTTTTATTACTGGTTGTTGTACAGAAGTATTTCCTAGTTTGATCTTGTCATGATCCCCCCAACATCTCAGTAAGTCCACCCAGCATGTTGATGCAGCTGCATTTATGCCAGTGAGTATAGGACTTTGCCTAGATTCCAGCCTTCAAGTATATGTCCCATGGAAATCATACACTAAGGAGAAATAACAAGTGGTCATAGCACATCTTTTACAAAATAGAATGTAAATTGTAAAATACAGTTTTGCTGTAAAATGTGCGTGAATTTAAGCATGATTGCTTAAATTTAGTGTAACTCCCTTAATTGATTAAAGCTTAAAAAATCAAGCTGTATATAATAGTCTAAGATGGGCAGGATACTGAACTGCTCAGGATCCATCCATTCAGCTGCCACTGTGAACAGCTGTTTGACACTAATACTGTGAGATTATATTCATCAATCTACTTTTCATTCACAGTGTCCTGTTTTTCCTTTAAATGACAATAAAATTTTATTGTCATGTCTTTATCACTTAAAACTGTGTTTACTCGTCAGGTATAAATGTTTTTGTTTGAAGTCCCCTCCCTCCCCCGAAAAAAAAGGAATATTGCAAAATTGTTTTCGAGTACTGACAGACTAACAGTGTGCAGTAGAGCTTGATTTATGTTTTCCAGTTTCTCTCTCTAAATGTTCTCTTCAACCTGCATCATCATGTGATGAGAAGACCTCATAGTCCAATACATTTACATCCTGTTGCACAATTATGGTGTTTACTTCTTTCCCTTCTCCAGGGTCAGACAGCGTTTGATGTGGCAGATGAAGATATTCTAGGATATTTAGAAGAGTTACAAAAGAAGCAGAATCTGGTAGGCCTTGTGCATATGCATATATACATATATATGTGTATGTTCTTTTTTATTATACATATGATTGTGGTATCCAACTCAGGGCAGCATATAGATTAAAACCAAGTTTTCAATTCAGGGCTTCAGTTCAGATGATGCCACAATCATCTCAAAAGCTGCCCTTACTTGGTCACCTATGGTGACCAAAAAAGCCTTGGAAGTAAAAAGGCAATCATGTCTTGTTCAATGGGCATTTTATGATCTGAAGTATCAACGATGATCATCTTACTTGGAATAACAGTTTCTAAGATTTTTAGAGCTTTGAACATTCATACCTTTAAAGTTTATACACATTCTCTTGTTTGTAGTATTTAGAGATTCCCCTCCATTTGTAATTTTGTCACACTGATGCCATTCTAACCAATTAAACTGCATCATTCTGTGTTTTGAAGCTTCATAGTGAAAAACGTGAAAAGAAATCTCCCCTAATTGAATCCACAGCCAACCTGGATAATAATCAGACACAGAAAACATTTAAAAAGTAAGTAAAAATAGGAAAAATTATGAAGTCTTTATAAAGATGACTTTGCAAGCTGCCACAAAGTCCTACTTAACAGGCTTTAGTAAATTTTTCAGTACTTAATAAATACTTCTCTTTTCAAACTCAGTAAGGAGACGCTGATTATGGAGCAAGAAAAGAATGCATCTAGTATAGAGTCTCTGGAGCAAGAGAAAGCAGATGAAGAAGAAGAAGGAAAGAAGGATGAATCCAGTTGTTCTAGTGAAGAGGAAGAGGATGATGACTCAGAATCTGAAGCAGAAACAGGTGTGTTATTTGGAGCATTGCCTTTCATTAAGTATTTGCTCTATAAATTTACTTATTTAATATCACCTGATACAGAGTTAAGTATGTCACATTTCACTTATTCTTCTGTATTTCACTAAGTTTCCAGTTATTTTAAAGTAAATTAATATATGTATAATGTCAAGTCATAACAGATGTATCGAATGGATACCAGTCTTTACTGGTAGCTACTTAGGTTAAAGCTGTTAACCAGCTTACTTGATTGGCTGCTTAACAAATTGATGCTTTTATTTAGATAGATAGAATAATATAAACCTGAAGTGGCATGTCAGAAACATTGAAAAGGTTAGAAGGTCAAATTAGAGAGTAAGACTTCTTAGCAGTATTTGCTTGTGGAACTGGTATAGAATTGGATGAGCATAAGTGCAAACGTTCTCATTTGTCCTTATCATCTTGAAGTAATTACCAATTAATCTGGCTCAGGTATTCATATAGTAGTAGTGCATATATTTTCAGTGTGTACTGAGATAAACTTTTAAAAGTGTTGTTTTAATGTTAGCTGTTACTTCGTACATAACTTCAGTTCAAGAGGAATGCTCTTTAGAAAGTTTTGCGTTGCATACGCGTTACTCTGTATTTCTCTCTTGAGAAATGGAGTTAGTGGGTTGGTTTGTTTTCTTGAACTATCAGAGTAGCAAGTACTGATGCAAAAACAGCATAGTATCTTTTCCTTTCAAACAGGAAAACAAGTGTCTGACAATAAGTGTTTAAAGATGTACGTTCAGTCCCAATAAAGAATATTAGAATTGCAATGCAGCAGTACAATACGTAAACATGGATCTCATTTGAAATAGCTTGTTAATATTTTATACTTAAACTTTTAAAAATAAGCAACCCTTTTTGGGGAGCTGTCAGCTTTCATTTTAATACATTCTAATTTCTTCACCTGAAAAGATAAGAATAAGAAGGTATTTTAGAGCTAGTCAATCAATCACAAGCATTTAATGTAAGTAGAAGTAAAAATAACTTGCAACCTCAAACTTTCTATTATGGTGGTGTTTTTTTTGTTTGGTTGGTTTGGTTTGGTGTTTTTTATGGTTTGGTGTGGGTTTGTTTTTTTTGTTTTGGTTTGGGTTTTTTGTTTGTTTGTTTGTTTTTGGGGTTTCTTTTGGGGTTTTTTTTGTAGTTTGAAATAATCCAGCATTTTAGTATGAAGCTGAAAAAAAGTGTCTGGCAAGCTTTGTAATTTCTCTTTTACCTTAGTGAACTTGCATCTGTTATTTACTAAGCTTTGCTAAACTCAAACTACTTATAATATATAACCTGTAGTAATTTCTCTGTGACTGAGCTGACTGTAATGTCTGCTGAACTTTATGATTCTGGTAACTGTGTTCTCTTCACTGCCAGTAGTTTGTGCCAGGAAAATTTGACTGTGACACAAGAATTAATTTATGTAAACTTTGGGGGTTTTAATATCAACAAGGCTTTATCATACTTTATTTGGCAAGATACACTTTAAGCTTTTCCCTGTAGAGTTACATCTCTTAAGTTCCAAGATTTTACTTCCCTTTTTTACCATCATTCAGCATAAGGTAGTGAAAGATTTTTCTAGTGAAAAATCTTATTATTGTAAAGATCATTCTGGTTGTGAAATATTTTAACAGTGTTCAGTATTCTAAAGTACTGGGTGTGGTGATTTCTAATCTTTTGGGATAATTAAAATGTTTTCCTGTATTTTTGTTTCATTGATTACATGAGAATATAGTTTAAAAATAAATAGCCTTCTATCTGTAAGGCCAGGAAGGGAAACATGAATATGAAAGTAGCTTATTGCAAAAGACAGAGAAACAAGATAAAAAATAAAATTTTCCTCAGTTCAGTTTTTGTAACTTACTTTTTCTGACATACTTTAACTTTTTTTTTTAAATTAGTCCATCTCAGCTCAGTCATGCATACAACTATGTTCTTGCTGTTCTAGAAACAATTTCAGAATACAGTTGTTAAAAATCCATTTTTCTTCTTCCTGAAAACTTTTTCTGTATATTTTAAAGATATATTAGTTACAAATTTCTACCAGATCTGCCTGGGCATCATTTCAAATCATACTATCAATCCACATTACCTTGTTCAGCTTTTTGTCACCTAGCATTTTACCGCCATTTTTTTTCACTTGTGTTTGAAAAGGACTTTTCATTAAGTGCTGGTGGTCATGTAAGCTGTTTATATTTGTTTACTGAATAACGAACATTCAAAACATCTGTTCAACTATGTCCATAACTAAAACAAATGTGTAACAGCAATACCATGGATTACACAATTTTTTATTGTAGATTAGTACTTTATTGAATTTAAATGTTAGTTGTGAGAACACTGCATGAAAACTTTGCGTACTTTCTAAATTAATTGCTCCTAGGCTGTATGGTTCACATAGATGAAAAGATGTGTTTATATAAAACAAAAACTATGTTTCGGGATTTGAACCCCTTGTTGCTTCATACTGCACTAATAAATAGGAAGCAACATCTGAGCCCAAAGAATGTGCAGTTTGAATACGTGAAACAGGAGCAAGGTGTAACATTATGAAGCTCAAGCAAAAGCAGTGACAGCAGTTGTTGTATCTCAATCATGACATTTTCTGTGTGTTTATGTGAGAAGGGTTAAGGTTCATAAGCCATGGACAGAGGAAGGAATTTGGACAAAGCAGAAGAGAGTAGGTAGGTAGACAGTGAAATGTAGGTAAGAAAAACAAGGGGCAAAGAAGGAATGAAGCAAGTGGCAAATTGGTGTTCTGGGAGGCAAGTCCCTGCCTCATCTCATTCTGGTGACCAGAATTCTTGATGGGGTTCTCTGTACAGTTAATTATTTCTTTGAACTTAAACAAGCATAGTTATCAGAGAATAAATATTTCACTTTGAATTGGCACTTGCCTTCTGTAGTTTGAATTAACTATTATAGAATCACAGAATCAAAGGACAGTCGGGGTAGGAAGGGAGCTCTGGAAATCATCAAGTCCAACTTCCCCTGCCAAGGGAAGGTGACCTAGAGCAGGTTACATGCAAAAGCATCAGGTGGGTTTTGAATGTGTCCAGAGAAGGAAATTCCACGACCTCCCTGAGCAGCCTCTTCCAGTGCTCTGCCACCCTCAGTGTTCTTCCTCATGCTGAGGTGGAACTTTTCATGGCTATTGCTCCTTGTCCTGTTGTTGGACACCACCAAAAAGGGTCTGGCAACATCTTCAACACCTGCTTTTGAGATATTTATATGCATTAATGAGATCAGATGAGATGCTAACATATCTCCTACTATTACGGTTTTTATGGTCATTAGCCAGCTACTAAAATACAGGCTATGTGGGGAGACTGAAATCTCTGTCTCTAGAGGCTTCCAAGATGTGACTCATCAAAACCTTGAGCAACCTAATTCATAGGCAGTATTGACCCTCCTTTGAGCAGAAGGTGATCTCCTGAGTCACTTTGAACCTGAATGATTCTGTGTTTCTGTCTCTGCATCTCTTGAGTGGTAGCACTTGATGAACACAAAAAAATTGTTGCATGCACAACCGTTTAGAAAAAAAAGGTGGACCTAGCTAAGATATAAATTGCGAGTGGGGGAGAAATCACTGAGGAGTAAATGATAAAATGCTGGTCGTAAAGTTAACTGTAAAATTTGTTGGAAAGAAATTCAGCTCGATGTTGTAAAGGTGATGAAATTGTGAATGAAAAATGAAGATTAAAATCTTGTATTTTAAAATATTTTGCAGACAAAACCAAAACCTTGGCAGCTAATAATGCAAATACCACAAGTACACAATCAGCATCAGTAGCTGTGATGGCACCTTCAGTAGCTGGTGGCCAAGGGGCACCTACATCACCTGTTAAGAAGGTAAAAGAAAATACCTTTTTATTTTCTATTGTATCGCAGTCTTAGGATTTTCTCTTTCGTTTTTCTGTGTAAGTATATCTTTTTTGATTCTAGTGTAAGTACTAGATTTGGTTAACCGGTAAATTGATAAAAATAAACACAAATTCTTAAAATACTTTCTGTTCTTGCCCAGAAACTTTTAATTTTTTTAAAATTTTGAATGGCTTTAATTCTGAACAGGGACCTAAAATACAGAACTGTGAAATAGCTGAATGTAAAATCCTTCTAAAAAGAAAAAAATCCTGTTGCACAGTGAGTGGAGTTCTTGTTTTTTCTGCAGCTAAACTTCAGACTCCTCCAGAATTTCTAGAAGCTACAGTTCTAGTGTCTCTCTGTGCCTGTATTTCTGATGCACTTGATTCAAGGGAGGCAGGCATGACTATGTGACTTCTAGGAGTCCCTTGAAGTATTCAGCTAATGCTTTAGCACAGAAGTTGAAAGTTATACCTGAAATAAGAAGTAGAAAGTGGTGTGGGTCTCATTCCTGTTTTAATATGGTTAGGACCTCATGGAAGAGCTAGATAATAGGGACACATGATTTATTCAATGCACAGCTCAAAGCCACACTAGCAAAGCCATATTGCATGCTGGAAACTTTTACAGCTTGTAAGTTTACAGGAAAAGTTAATTTGGATGAACTTGAGTTTTACTTGGCAAGGGGAAAATCGGAATGCTTGGGGAAAAAAATTACAGGAGATAATAATGCATGGTCAGAAGGCAACATAAAACTCAACCTTCTAGAATATCAGAGCAAACTGGATAGTAAGCCAATAAATTTTCATTTGTCATTCATTACAACTTTTCTATATACATCATCATCAAAGTGTAACCCTCTACTGATGCATCTGAAAAGCACGTTCAGGAAAAAAGTAACCATGATACACTGCAGCCGCAGTAGAGAGAAAAGACATACTACTAGGAGAAAGTGTATTTTGCTCCTGGGAGCTTACTAGAGTTATACTTACATATTCACAGTAGAAACTACTAGTGATTCATCTTACAAAGTATACTTTAATGTAAAAGGTGCAGGTGTGTGATGTAATGATATGAAGGAATATTTTCATAAGAGAGGAAATAAACTTGATTTTAAGCTAAATTATAACCTCCTACGAATCATCAATACCCTTCTAATTTTGTTATGCAGAAATTAATGGTTTATATTTTGGCCTTCTAAGTAAAATGTGCAGGCTAAAAGTAAACTGTAGTTATCTTCCTATTACTATGTGAAAAGTTCAGGGCCTTCTGTAGCTACAAAATTATATCAAAATCATTGTCTTGTAACATAGCAGGTACGTGTGATCTAAAGGAGCAGTTACAGCTCCTGTTAGTAAACAAAAATATTTTAAACTATTTTTACCAGTGAAGGTAAAGCAGCACTCTGTGTGTCGTCTTGCAGCTACACTTGCACCTTCCTTTTTGGGTCCGCACCATCTGATCTGCTGTAGCTGCACTTCTGCTTTTACATCATAGATGGCCAAACCAAGGGGTGCAGAGCAGTATACTAAACTAGAAGTCAGGTTTCCTTCAGTCTGCTTTGCTTTCAGTAATGCTGCTCTCTGACTGAACGTACTGAAGGTCAGGCAAGTTTGGGAGGATAGCTACACTAGCATGGGATGTGATTCAGGGATATGAATGCTACATGCTAAGAAGATAAGGGATATATAGTGTGAATATTCCAGTATTCTCAACAGTGTGAGGATTTAGGCCAGAGACCTTGTAAGGTTACAGGCTTTGTTGTTCTTTTCTATGCAAGCTGTAGTTCTGTCTCTGAATGAGCTAAACCTGCTGTGTTATGTTTGCTTGTAATCTATTACTAAGATTTTAAATGTCTTACTGCTTTTTTGGTATTTTATATTGTAATGAAGAGTCACTTAATATAAACCTAGGAACAAACTATATGGTGTTAAACAACCTTTTGTTTCTATTTTCCTTCCTTTCAATCTTCATCTTTGTCTTGTCTTAATTGGCTTCAGTATGATTTCATTCCTCCTATCATGCCTGTCGTGGAGTCAGTAGATCCTGCATCATGGAGGCAGGGCTTGCGCAAAACTGGCATTGTTCTTGTGCCCAGTAAGGGTGAAAAATCTATGGTGAGGTTCTTGTGTGCATAGGTTTATGTACAGGTTGCAAAATAACATATTTAATCAAAATGTTAATACCAGATTTGCATGTTTTTATCTCAAGTTCACAGCGTGTATTACAAAGAGTGGGTTTTTGTAAGCTAACTTTTATAGGAGTGGTATTCCTTGACCGGTCTTACGTTTCTGATCTCATTGACTAATTCGAGAGAAAAGTGTACAGGTTGCCTCTCACTACAACTTCCCTATGAATTCAGTACTTACGATTATTAAAAACCGTTGTGTTTCCAAATCTTTGCAAGGAACATGAATTACTAGAGATGACATAAATTAATAATGGAAATTCCTTTTCATGTGTTTTATAGTTTCCAACATCTACAACCAAGGTTTCTCCCAAAGATGAAGAGAGGAAAGATGAATCTCCTGCTTCATGGAGGTTGGGTCTTAGAAAAACTGGTAGTTATGGTGCACTTGCAGAGATTACTGCTTCCAAAGAAGCTCAGAAAGAAAAAGACTCTGCAGGTGTTATGCGTTCAGCATCAAGTCCTAGACTTTCCTCTTCGCTGGACAACAAAGAAAAGGTAATAATTTTCAGGATAAAACAAACATTTTAAGGAATTCATACACGTTCTTAGTATAGATGTTAATGATGTATTATAGAAGTAAGATCATAGTACACATCTGTTCTTTACTAAAATTCAAAAAAAGTTAAATTACAGGGCTTCTTTGTAGTATCTCTCAAAGTGTAGTGTACTCCTTCAGTGTCTGGTGACCTGGTACATAGGTCTGGCATTTAATCCCGTTTGAGGACTTGCAAAACTAGTAGTCATTTTTACAATTTGGGAACATCAGAGATTTGATAGCTTTTGGGCCACTTGGAGAATGATGCTAAAAGAATCTTATAAATGAAAGAAATCTCTTTTGTATTAATTTTCGTTTTGTAGTGATTTTTTAGTTTCAAAAGTTGGTTCTGTAACTAAACATGGATACACTAAACCGAGTGTTGTTCAGGTAGCTGAACAAAATAGAACTTGAGGTTCTATTTCAAGTACAAATGTTGATATGATTTAAAGATTGAGAATAGTAATGTACTGTACTATATAAAAGTACTGAACCAGTTGCTTTCAGGAATCACTGTTGGGATTGTACTGCAGCAAGGCAGAAAAAAGAAAAAAGTTATTAACATCACTAGAATGGAAACATTAGTAGTTTCCTTTTCCTGTTGTAGTCTTTTATGATATTTAACTAAAGCTTAAAACTCATTTCTGTAATCAGGTCACAGTAAATACAGCTGGAGTTGGCATAATGATAATTTTCCAGACAAAATAATCAATAGTAGTAACAATTAACAAGAAACTAATGTCTTTCAGGAGAAAGATGGAAAAGGAACTCGACTTGCATATGTTGCACCTACAATACCAAGACGGCTGGCCAGTACCTCTGACATTGATGAAAAAGAAAACAGGTGACTCTGAAGTTTTGGGGGGTTTTTTAATATAAAATCTAAATAAAATTTTAGAGTGACTGACAAACTTACATGTTTTAAAATAGTGCTAATTTATAGCATTATCTGGCTGTATAAAATATGCTAATTGGCAGTTCAGTTCCTGAAGGTTTTTGATCTTGTCAATTATAATAACCTTTTTTAGAGTCCAAATTTTTCTATGGCAAGAGCAGAACTCAGTGAAGAGTGTTGTCTTCTTGGGAAAGAAAATAAATCCAAAATTTGAAGTTCTAAACTTTTAAACTATTGAAGGGTGCTAAAAGTATTTTACTGCTTTGTCTTCAGCCATGAAGTGCTGCTACTGGGCTATATTATTACTTTTGATTATGATAAAGTGTTGTTTCTTACAGACTTCACTTAAAATCATATCGTGCAGCAGCAATGCAGGAATCATAGGTTAGATAAGCAATTCTTCTACTTCTCCTGTTTACATGTTGATCTTTCATTATCTTTTGGAGGTCTTTACTTTCTTTGCTGCTGTTGTTTCTGTAGCTTTCAGGATAAAAGAAACAAATAGTTAGGTGGATAGACTTGCTACATTTTAGGATTTGGGGTATGTTCATGGCATATTTACAGAGTCTGAACCTTCCTGGTTTTCACTTCTTTACTGAGGTTCTACGTGGATGTTTTCTGCAGGTAACTGTAGAATGTATAGTGCAAAACTTAGAGGTCTCCGTAATACCTTGGTTTTGTTTGGATCTTATCCAGGTAGATGAATGCTGGATGACTTGAACTGAAAATCCTTTGATTGCTCAAAGTGTGCTGATGTAATCCTTGTCTGTAAGATTCATGGTCTCTTTATACCTGAAGAGGAATATCTTTGTTGCTCTGCTTGAGAACTGTTTGTTTTAATTTAAACAGAAGATAAATACTGTCTTTTCTTACGCTTGCAGGAAGTTGCTTTAGTCTCTGTGTGACAAATTCCGTTTCAAAACAGAATTTGAGATACTTGAGGGATATTTGAGATCTCACACTCCCCTAAAGCTCAGTGTAATTTGTTAGCATTTCTCATTTTACTTGGCCAGATGTTTTTTAATCTGTGTTTCTATAAGGGGGAAATTTGGAGTTTCTGTTTGTGCTATCATTCTCTCAACTCCTATATTCTTTGAGGCTGAATTTGTCAGTTTTGGTTTGTTTCTTAGAGAGNTTTGGGTTTTTGGTTTTTTTTATTCTTCTTCTTCTAAAAACCTCTTGTTCTCCAAACATATCTTTGCTGGATGATACCTTAAGATTGGAATAAATATTTCATTCGGTTTTATTCCTTAGAATCTGTTATTGCTTGTAACAAAGGGATTAAGTTTTCTTCAGTGTTGAAGTCTGTTTGTGTCCTTGATGTGCCAGTCTTGACTTATTCACAGACACAGCTCCAAGAGTGGTTATCAGCAATAGTATAGTTTTTCTCATATGCATTGGGTTATCTGCAGTCACCAGTCTTGTTAGTCCTAGTGTTCTTCGGTACACCTGATCTTCTGAGAGCTTTCTGTATGCCTTGGTGTACCAGAGGTGAAGCCTGCTTTTAGACATCAATGCTTTTCCTGCTGTATGACATGGCAGACAATCCAGCCTACCTAAAGTCATAAGAGGTTTTTGATTTATTCTGACCTTGTTTACATGAAGAATTTAACCATCTGCCCCACAGGTAGCTTAATAAATGATTAGGGTCTCTGCCTTTGACAAAGATCTGTGTCCTTGTTGCTCAGCTTAATGCCGTGTTCTTGTTCTACATAGCACCTACTTGCCTTGGGAATCAGTGATGTGGCAGAATTCTAGCGAAGATCCTGTACGAGTGACAGAAGTGACTTCGAGATGAATCCCAGCTGGGCTTTTCGATTAACAAATCTCAGACACCCAGCCTCAGTTGACTAGCCAGTGCTATGGCAAAAGTGCTATGGTGTTTTGGCAAAGTGAAACCTGGAGTAATTATGAAAAATTTGTCATGCAGCAGGACCTTTCTGTGGTAGATGATATCTCAGAATTTTTGTTTCTCTTTGCTGGTAAAAAACCAGCACTACATTAGTCTGTTTCATCATTTTCTAACTTTGTTTCCAGCTGCAGAAGTGCTAACCTATATTTTCTTGCAAAAAGAGATACATTATGATGGCCAAAGGTATCTGAACATAAAATACATCTTTTCAAAGTTTTATTTTATTTTGCCTTGTACACATGATTGCCTGGTATGTAATTTTGTGAAAGACATGTTTTATTCTTCCTACTGTCTGAACTTCAAATTTTGAGCTGATATTTTATTAGAAATTCAGATTTTGCATGTCAGTTTTTGGGATAGTTTTTCAAAGTAGATTTTTGCAAGGTTATTCTTGCTGCTATAAACTGCAGCGACAGTCTGGGAATTCCTTATGACTGAAGTTATGTCAGCTAGTGATACATGTCAGACCCCTCAGGAATGGCTACTGCAAGCCTAGTTACACTGGTCTTGAAGTATCATGAGTTCTAAAGGCTTGTCAGCTTTTAAACTTATTACATCAAAGAATGAAAAATTCCATCAAATCAGCTATTAAAAAACTCAAGTAGATTTCCCTTATTGCATTGGATAATCTCAGGAGCAAACAGAAAAACATGTTGTTCCTTTTTTGAGAAAAACAAAGTCAGCAATGACCACATATAAAAACCAACAATTGATTTCATGTTGATTAAATTCTCTTTAGCAGTTTTCTTTTGATGCTGCTTTCTTCTTCTGTTTCTAATTGTGTTAGTATGAATATAGTATCTTTCCACAGAGGCTTGAAAATGATTGTCCATAAAAGCAATTTTATTCCTTATTCAGTTATGTTTATTTTAAGTGTGTTATCCAGGACTTTAATTTGAAGCTCCTGTTCAGCTCACATCAACAACAGCCATCTTTAATGTGGGTTTGCCAAATTCAAATCTCTTTTACAGGGATTCATCTGCTAGTTCAATACGTGGTGGCAGTTCCTACACCAGGAGAAAATGGGAGGAAGATGTCAAGAAAAACAGTTTGAATGAAGGTCCTACATCATTAAACACAAGTTATCAAAGAAGGTGTGGGATTTTCTCTTCTTTATTTTTTAAAATCAAAATAGCGTTAAAAGTTAACAAGTACGGAATCATTTTGTAAGGACAGTTTAAAATTGAATGGTGGCATATTGCCGTGTTCATATGGAGCAATGCAATGGTTGTGCTGGTTTTAAACGTGCAGTTGTATGCTGATGCAGTGGTTGTGCTCGTTTTAAACTATGTTATTAAAGTTAGATGCTTTCTTTTTCCAGTTTGGCGTTCATTTGACTCTTTCCAGATGAGTTCAGTAGTCAAAGATAATTCTTTTAAATGTTGCAATAGAAATAATTCTGCTTGATCTATGAAAAAGGGGAAAACACTGTCTCTGTTGAATTCTGGTTATTGCATGACAGTCTTAGAGGTGTTGGACTGCTGTCCTTGATTGTAAATTGTAGCCATACCTGTATTGAGTGTCAGCATCATAGAATACATAAAGTTTACTTGAATGCAAAGTAAATTATGAAAATATGAGAATAGTTCTCAGGTGTGCTGGTTCCTAACTTGCAGAATTTTCTCAGGAGGAGTCATGTGCTGCACATATATACATGATTAACTTTGCTGCTTTGTGTAGTTTCAATGTAGCTATTTGAGTCAAATTCTTCATTGTAATTAGTGGGGCAATAAATAGCTAAAATGAATAGATCAAAGAAAAGAGTCAAATAACTCAGCTGCGTATTGTTACATGCTGGTGATGTACATGATACATGCTTAGCGGTTTTTTTGAGTTTCGACATTGATATTATCAGTAACCAGGTTGTCTCATACAGCATAATGCATATTTATTTCTTGTAAACCACTGGGTCTGCTTTATAGCTTGAAGAGTGAGGAAATAACCTGAGTGGGAGGTTATTCTTCCTGGGAATGACTAAAGATTTTTAAAAAATGGGCCAGTATATTTAATTGCTTTCAAATTATAAGAGGAGTGATATTGATGACATTTTCTTTCCTGACAAGCTGTGCAGTAAGGTTCTGCATTTTCTGAGGTATTCAGTGTGGGTGAAACAGCAGTTTAAAAATGGGACATTGGGGGCCCTATATGAATACTTTAGTAGATGTGATCAAGACATTCTTACATAAACGAGTGAGATTCCATTCCTTATCCTCTTTGGTGAAGAAATGGTCAGGACCAAGGGACACTTCTGCTGCCCTCCAAAGTCATAAATTAAAAGTCCTAGCCAAGGAAACAATGCAAAAAATGCTTCTTTTGCACCAGAAGTTTCCAAGACTGAGCCGAGGCACAGAATGCATGGGCAGAAATTTAATAGATGATTCACAGCTTGGTGATATTTTAATGAGTAAATATAAGTAATAAATTCAGCCATTGTACATGTCTCTCCTTCAGTGGCTCCTTTGGTAGAAGACAAGATGATTTGATAAGTTCTAATGTTCCAAGTACTGCATCAACAGTTACCTCTTCTGCTGGTCTTCAGAAAACACTGCCTGCCAGCACAAACACTACTGCGAAGAGTACAGCGGGTTCTACTTCAGCAGGTGTACAAAGCAGGTAATGGCACCAGGACGTTTTCTTCCCTTTTTTTGTCAGGTCTACTATGTGCTTATGTATGTGCATGCGTTCTTGTTTAGTAGATCCTGGGGCTCTGGATTTTTTCACTTTCCCATTAAATTTGTTTTGATTTCATACAATTTGGCTCAAAAATTGTGAATGGCTTTCTACTGTAACATGAAAGCCATGTTGCTATAAAAGAATAAATCAAATGTTAGAAGGGTCTGAAGAATAAAAGTTCAATTATTGTGAACTGCTAATTCTTAATTTATTCAATTTCATAGCTCAATCAGAGCTTTCATAGTAGAGACATTTCTCAGTTTGCTTCTTTAAAAAAAATCCATCCCTCAATTTACATGTTATTAGTTGTTTAGTAAAGTGCTTTCATTGTTTAGCTGTTTCCTTTTCTCTTTTTTTGTGTTGCTGCTTGTTATGCTGTAGTACCTCAAATCGTTTGTGGGCTGAGGATAGTACTGAGAAAGAAAAGGACAGTGTTCCTACAGCAGTGACCGTTCCTGTTGCACCATCTGTTGTAAATGCTGCAGCCACTACAACAGCCATGACTACAGCTACTTCTGGCACTGTGTCCTCAACATCAGAGGTCAGGGAGAGACGGAGGTGTGTAAAGGTCCTAAGAGTAACGTTGCTCTTACACAAAATTATACCTTTTTTTTATTATTGTTTAAAGGAATGTGTTGGTTATCACAGATTTGAACAGTACAGTGTGTAAAGCAGTGTTGTTTTCTTGCTGTGTATTGAAACAGCTGGTACCTCAGTTTATCTAAGAGCTTAGTACTAGTAGGCACCATTCATGAAATCTAAACTTTGATATTGTATGTTTTTGACTGGCCTTGGGTTCTAGTATGGTATATATTTTCAGATTCATATTTCTCTTAACAGATTAAATGAGTCCTCTTAAAATACCAGTAATGGAACTCCGTAAAAACGCTGAATTAAAAATAATAAAATGATTAATTAATTAATTAATTACTGCAACTACATTGCTGCTGACTGAGGTAGTGTGCCATTGGCAGTATGCTAATAAGTCGCAGCATAACATTTTTTCAATCATTTTATATGCCTGACATTACTCAGAAGAGAGTATTGAACCCAACACATTCTGTTTATTTCATTGCATGATTCAAGATCTCTTCTACTTGAAACATAGTCATACAATTTTAAATGCAATGCTTTTAAGAGATACTCAGTCTGAAGAATGAGTAAGAAGCTGATGTAAACCTTAGTTTAAGAATATGGTGGTTTTTTCTGTTTACAGTTATATGAAGGATGAGTTAAGACTGGTGCATATTTGCATGAAGGGTTGTTTCCAAGTATTTATGGAAGCAAAAATAAGATTTCAAAAGTTGGATAATTCCTGTTATCTTTCCCTTGTTCTTCTTTTTCTGGATATTTTAAATGTTTATCCTTCAACCCTCCTGCTGAAATGCAAGTTCAGATTTCTGTGTTGCTCCTGTAGTAGTTTTGAAATGTACTTTCTGTATCAGTGCCAGTTATGTGTATCTCTGTATGTTCACAGAGGTAATGAAGCTGTTCCTCATTACAGAAGAAAAGTGCATTCTTTTGGTTCACTTAAGGCGGCAGCATTTAAAGATTCCTCCTTATAGAGGTCTAATTAGGCTAGTTTGTTTTCTGTAGTCTTCCTTCCTACCAAATGAGATGAAAAAACTTCTATGATATGTGGATTATGTTTTTATTATCCCCCACCGTGATTCAGGAAGGGTCCACATGTACTAACAATCCATTTCAATAATTACTGTAGTCAGAATAGTGAAATTTGAACCGAACCCAACAACTTAAAAGCATAACCAACAAAATGGACATTTTCTCGAAAATAATTCAAACTAGTTCAAATTCTAAAATTCAAATGCTATTTCAGTCTTTTATCAGCTAGAAAGGCAAGGAAAATTAGAATTAAGCTTTTGCTGTCCCATTTGCTCTCACAAGTGTGTGTATACTAATGTGCATATACTGCATATGTTTTAGATAACTGCAGTTGGCCTGAAATTCTATGGTTTTCTCTGACTGGGCTGATTGTGTAATAATGCTGTTGCAGGTACATTCTTGATGGTATATTAGCATATCCATGAATACTGGAAATCAAAATTTGAATAATTGCTGCATGCATTTAAGAATGTAGTGCTCTAAATATGAACACAAGCATATCTATCTGTATATATACAGATATATATGTGTGTGTGTATCTACATATGTTTCTATGCACATAAAGAAATAAACGTATATGAAATATTACATGCTATATATTTTCTTAAGTATCGAAGTTGGTTAATTTGTGTTTATAGACTGAAATTGTATATTTAGAAAATATGTTTGGAAGAGTATTTCAAAGGTAGTTGAAAAGTAAAGATATAAAGTACTTTATTGGTGAAGCATGTAATGGTGCATTCTTTTGGAGTAGCTGAAGAAGCTATATTTTTTATTTGATTTTTAGGATTAGTTTAGAGAAACAGGGAAGGATATGACAAACTTGAGTCTCTAAGTCTTTGTATCATGAATAATACGGCATAGGTAGCTGTGTTGTACATACAAGGGATGTTAGGGAAGAGCACTTTCTACTTTGGACTGCAGCTACAAAGTGCGCCTGAAAAGTTGTGACTTCATTTTCTCTCAGTGCAATTTAAAGTATTTGAGATTTATTGGAAGGTGGATGTAGGTACAACAGTTACTAAAAAGCAAGTTGTGGGAAACAGTTTGTAGCAATTTTAAACCCTAAAGATGACACCTGATCTGCAGTCAACCCCTCCTGGGTAGGTGGTGGTTTAGGTCAAGTTAACTAAAGCAGCCTAATGGGCACCCTTTTCCTTCTGTGGATACAGCCTAGAGGTTTTGGGAAATGGAAAGTCAATCAAAAATGCTGTTTGCAAGAGACCCAGATAAGGAAATCAAATTTACTTAGTGTGGGTTTTTTAAGATGTACCGTAAGATGGGAATTGTTTCAATATTTTGAAGTATAGCAGTTAGTTGTTAAATATTTTAATGGGGTAGAGCACAGGTTGTAATCCATAGGACTGTGTAAATGAAGTTTTTAACTCTTATGGTTGTTTCAGAACTCTTTTTAGCGTGTGCTAAGGCTACCAAATATATTATTAGGTGACCAAACTGCTCATTCCACATGTAGATTATTTGGGTGTTAATAGCCGATGGCATAATCACTAATTATTGAATCCTTAGCCAGTGATTTTTAACTATTCTTAACTAATGATATATAGAAAGAGACAATCAGAAAATATTGCAGAATCTGATGTAAAGAAACTTAGAGAGATTTTAAGCAGCCTTTTAGCATCCCTTTGATAATCACTTTTTGAAATCTTTTTTTTTCACTTTTTTCTAACTTTTAGTTAATCCAAGGATTTAAAAACTGTGAAATTATAGCAGCTTCCCAGAATATTCTGCCGTAGAAAATCAGCAAATGTATTAAAAATTTTAAGTTCTTTAATTATGAGTTTACATACATATAAATGTATACATTTGTGCATGTATGTATCTCCTGTTGGTTTTTTTACCTGTTATGCAGATTAGAGAATTTCTTAAAAAGAGTCCAGACCTTGTATGTCTACTCTAGTAGCCTTTTGTCTTTGATTACAATTACCTGCTTATTCTGCAGGATTTCTGTGGGTTTCATGAAGATTTATTTTTAAGCTCATTTTCTTCAAAGGGACTTGGATTACTCAAAGCGTGGGTGATTCATGTGAAAATAGGGTAACCACCTCCTCAGGGATTCTTAATTTCTGGTGAAATGGATGATATCATTAGGTTTTCTGCATTAAGAGTACATTTGGCTTTTTCTAAAAGCTTACAAATTATGTTAAAAGTTAATACGCACATATTTGATGTGTAAATGTCTAACTGGCTGAATCTCTGAGGTCTTCTACGCCTGTGTTACTAGACCAGTTAAATAACAAAAGCACTGAAGTTGTATTTATAGAAAATGGTAAAAAGAAATCTAAATTAAGCAGGAAAACTCTAGGTATTTTTAATTGAGTTATAAGGCTGCTGTCTTGATGAATATGTAGATCATCAAGATAATGTCAAATCTAATCTGTCCTATATGGTTAAATATTTTCTTCTGACTGCCTTGGTTTTCAGTCTGTCATGTTGGGGAGATGTTGACCACTTAATAAATTTGTGCAAAAATTATCATGTGCCAATTTTGTTTGTAATTAACACTTTAGATCATACCTCACTCCAGTACGGGATGAAGAGTCCGAGTCCCAAAGAAAAGCTAGATCCAGGCAAGCAAGACAGTCTAGAAGATCTACACAGGTATAGCATTGCTAAAGCTTCTACATTTTTGAAAACATACCCATAACATCATTCTTGAGAAACAGGCATAGCATACTGCGTTTGCATCTATTTCTAATTATTTTTTTCTGTGCATGAACTATTGTAGATAATATGATGGAGCTGATCAACATATGGATGGCTAATAAGATTCCTGACAGAAAAAAATACTTTTAATCTAGTTTCTCTGGAGAAGGAAAAATACTAAAAGAGAGTTTTTATTACATGCTAATAATCTACTATCTAACTGCATGTTTCCTTGCAGCATTCCTCTCTCTTAGTTTACATACTGACATATTTGGAAGTTCTTTCCAGTTTTTATCCATATCTGTCAGCAACTAGCACAATCCTATCACAGGGACCAGTGTGTCAGTAGCAAAATAGAGTATCTCTAATGGTACTCGAATACTCTTTGGACAGTGCTCTTTGCCAGCTCTGTCTGCTGGTAAACTGAGAATAATCAGCAAGTACTCCCTGAATAAAACAGCACCAAGGAGTACTCTAGTCATTGTCCTTGCCTGTTTTTATGCTGAGTCCATAGCTACATTGCTTACTGATGTTGCTTGCAAATCTCTGCAGTTTTAAACCCCTTTAAATACTTCTGGTTAGCTTTCCTAATGAGAGGTCTGTGCTGCTTGATACAACTTCATCATACTTTGTAATACTAATTCAGAGCCCTGAATGATGGTCAGACTACAGGCTAACTATTGCTGAGTCTTTGCACTGAAGAAGCTACCAGGAATTACTGGATTAAACTTTATCAACACTAAAAGCAATTAAGTAACTGATAAATACAAAATTGGCTTTCAAGAGTAGATTACAAAGTGTTTTGAGCAATGTCTCACTGATACATCAGCTGAAAAGTATAGTAGAGAAAAGCTCTTTTCATAAAACTGTTTGCCTTCTGAGCTTATTTCAAAACAAATTCTTAGCCTAAAAAGAACAAGAGACTTTTTAGTGTTGCTGACCTAAAAATCCAGTTGCAAGGAATTAATTTGTGAAGTATCAACATTTCTGAAAACAGGACTGTTATAGTTTTAGGATTCTTTCAGAAATATTTAGTATGCTTTTGATCATATTAACAGCATCTGTTGGATTCTTAAATTATTTCTATAGGATCTTCTATGCAATCTGTATTTACTAGTTCAGCTGAAAATAGGCTTGCTGGAGAGTGTGTGATAGATCGCATTACAGCAAATACTTGCCACATATCAGAGAGATGTTTGGTTCCAAGATTCAAAGGAAAAACTTTATAGGTGGAATATGTAGATAAAATTTATTTCTTAATGGATGGATTTAATTTTCTTAAGTTGAATGTTTTCTTTAAAATATTTATGTAATGTGATCATCTACATTAATGTTATATTTAAATGGTGTTCGCTGACTGCTGTTTTCACAGGGCGTAACACTGACAGATCTTCAAGAAGCTGAAAAAACTATAGGAAGAAGTCGTCCCACACGAACCAGAGAACAGGAAAATGAAGAAAAGGAAAAGGAGGAGAAAGAAAAGCAAGACAAAGAAAAACAAGAAGAAAAGAAAGAATCTGAAACTAAAGATGATGATTATAGACAAAGATATTCCCGAACTGTTGAAGAGGTATTTTCATGATGAGTCTCTTTAGGTAGAGAAATTATATGAATCTTTACTCCAACAATATTATTTCAATTTTGGTACTATTGTAAGAATCACTTTTATAGTTAAATATTTTCATATCCCAGGGTTTGGATTTGTTAATCTTGGTAAATTAATTCTGCCATTTTTCTGTTGAATAGCCGTATCATCGCTATAGACCAACTTCAACTTCTTCATCATCCACCTCTTCGCTCTCCACCTCCACTAGCTCTTTATCAAGTTCAAGTCAGCTAAACAGACCAAACAGCCTTATAGGTATAACTTCTGCCTATTCTCGGAGTGGAACAAAGGAAAGTGAGAGAGGTAGGAGGGGTTTTTTGTTGTTTTCGTTGACAAAGGGCAGCTTACGTTTCTAGAGGTATTTCAAAATGGGATGAGATATATAAGACCACTGGGGATGTACCTTGCTCAGATCTTCTGTAAGAAATTTCAAAATTTCCATACAGAGAGGAAGAAAGATTTTCTGTATTTGATAGTCTTTTGCAGCCATTTGGTTTTTTCCATTGTTGGGTCACAGAAATTTCAAATATACTCCCATAAATATCCACAGAATATTTTAATTTCTGCTTTAACACAACAACTATAATAAAATACCATATTGCAGGGTCTAAATAATTGCAGCTATTAAGAAGGAATTTTACTTGATTAAATAATTGCTAAATAACTAGGGGTTTGTTTCAGTCCTTCCACATTGAAGGACTGGAATGATGTTTTATTTCTTTAATGGCCTCTCAGGGTTGTATGAGCAGCTGGAAGAGGAAAGGGGATGTTTCCCATTGTAGTTCAGATGTAACCCTACTTCTGCATACTTCAACTGGTCTATGTAGTCTTAAACTGAGGATTAGATGCATGATTCAGAAATCACAAAATTCTTCTCTGATTGCACAGAGATTTTGCCCTCATTTCAGATGTGAGTCGCCTGCTATAATTCTGAGAGGTGTTGTGCCTGATCCTTTGCCTGTCAGTGGAGGAGCCTGTTAACAGAGAGTGTGGTCTCCTGTTCTTGGACTTGCCACAGTTGGCTTGAGAGAAATACTTTAATTCAAGTTACTGATCAATAACTTTAGTAGGGTTACTGATAGAAATTGATAATTTTGTTCTCCAGAGGGTCAGATAAAATGATCCACTGATGAAATCTCCATGAGCTATATAGCAGTGTTGCCATGTTCCCTAGAATGGTATTTTCTGAGGAAGTTACTGGGGCTAGGCTTCATGGATATGCTTTCTGATTTTTTCCTTTTGTGCTAAAATGAACTGAAATTTGGATTACGATTCTTTCATAATGCATGCTTACTCTAGGAAACTTACTCTAGATTGTTCTATGGAAAAGATTTTCATTGGTAAATATTAGCTACCACAGGTTCTATTTTTTTTCAAGTTATGACTTTTGGAGGAGAAATACGCTACCATCTGAAATCCCTGAGGTAAAATCCTAGTTTATTAAATTAGGGAAGGTGTATGTTCATCACAAATGTACTTCCCATCTTTCTTATTTAATTCTTGGTTCACTCTAAAGCGTTTATTTACCTCTGAAGACTAGTGATGGTAGTTATTAATGATTAGTTATTCTTCTATCTGAATTCAATTCTGTGGTTCCTTTATTTAGTAAAAGAACATCAGGCTGAACAGACTGCATGATAATAAGTAAAGAACTTTGATTTGGGCAAGTTTGTTTAAAATTTTTTTTTTTAAGAAAAAGGACATCTGTAATACAGCAATAATCTAATCTAGGAGGTCCCTATTCATTCTTCCTTAGAGCAAAAATGGAGAGGACTGTGATGAAAAGGAGGACTCTAAGGAGGACTTTTAAAAGTTGGGGTTTTTTAAAACTGCATCCTTGATGTATGCAAAAAAAAAAAACTTGTTTGATGAAGAATGGTAAAGAATTATCTTCTCTTTTTTTGTACTTTCATACATTTGCTGATACTGATGTTTCAATTATTACGTGACAGTTTTCAAAACTGAATTGTAACTCCAAGTTGTATTGTATTAGTGTTACATTAAGACATTTTGTTTAGGTGAAATTAGTATTTACAGTATTTTAGAGCTTTGTGTTTGGGGGAGTGTATATTACAGCAAATCCTGTATGTGGTAAGCTCTCCAGCGAATTTATTTCAGGTAAAAAAGAATTTATTGTGAGCATTTTAAAGACTGAGAAGAAGTATTTCAGAAAATTAGACTGTGTCATAATTCAGTGAATGAGAAAGTTGCTTTTAACAGAAGGGGGCAAAAAAGAAGAAGAAAAGGAAGAAGATAAGTCGCAGCCTAAGTCTATAAGGGAAAGACGGAGACCAAGAGAAAAACGACGATCTACAGGAGTTTCATTTTGGACTCAGGATGTAAGTAAACTTCACTTGTAGCAAAATAAAATGTTTATGGTGCACTATTAAAATAGAGAATTGTTTAGAGTAATACAAAATGTAACTAATTTTTCTAGAACAAATCATGCTTTTCAATTTAAATATTCTTTGTTTTTGTTTTGATGCTTTTAGGAGCAAAATCAAAATTCAGTTTTTTCAGTTAATACTGCTAACAAGAATTCTAGAACATTATAGTAACCATAACTTAATAGAAATTAATCATAATCTAAGGAAAAGAAATAAATTATTGAACAAATGTTTTCTATTGCATGCATACCAAAACTGTAAAGATGAGACTATTTTTCTGGTACATTGCAGGTAGCTATGTACTTAGCAACTTGAACTGTGGTCAGATTAGAAAGGTTATAGTTGATGTTTCAGACTATTCTTTTTCCCTTTTCTTTGTCATGGGATCCATACGTAATGTAAAAGTCAGATTTTCATGTGTCAAATGCAGAATTGTTTCATCTCCTTCTGGTACTGAAAACATGTACCCATTTGAAAATTTTATCCATATATCCTGTGTATTCTCTGTGGAATATTCTGCTGCTCTTATATTTTCACATTCAAAGTGTAGGATGCGTTAAAATCTTGCTAAGCTTTCATCAGTTTAATTATTTTTCCTCTCCCACCTCTTTCACCAGAGTGATGAAAATGAACAGGATCACCAGTCTGATTCAGAAGAAGGAACAAATAAGAAAGAAACTCAGGTAATTTAAGAAAGATAATTTGTTCATTAATTTTTAAGAGATACATTTTGATTATAAAATTTTTGTTACAGTTGGATTTACCTATCAATAGTGACCATAACTGACCATTTTGTCTCCCATTCTGATTATGTAGAATTAGCATCCTGAAAATGTAGATTAGATTTTTGACACGGAGGTCAGGGACATAATGCAGCAGGTTACTGGAGCAAGCATTCAGTTTCTACCCAGCAAAACCTTTATTTCACCTACATCGTTATTTTCAGATAAATTATGTCCAATTAGTTACACACACTAATTAAAAACTTTGAAAATTAAACCCAGTGCTGTCACTATTATAATTAAAAAATAATATGAGAAGTTAATTTAAGGAAGCACAGAAAGTTGAAGAGCGCAATGTATATATAATTTCTTCACCTAACAAAATGGTTTTCTGATATTCTAAATGAGTATTATTGGTCCTGATAAAAAGTCAGTGGAAAACAGTATAATAGGCTTGGTTTGATGGGAAGAGTCCTTAAAAACGGAATGGTGTTTGACAGTGGGATGAAGAGCGTTAAAAGGGAATTAGTTACAAAACCTAGGCTATAAGAAGAATGTATTTCTTTTGACCTAAACCCTGGAGTAACACACTACAGAATCTGGTTCATTACTTAGGAATAAAACTCAAGTCATATTTCTTTCTTTTTAGTATAAAAGCTTCCATTACACATCTGTTAAATATTTTAGTTAAGAGACTCATTCTGTGTCATTTTGATTTGCTGTATTTTTTATTTCTGTGCCACATTAACATACTGCATAGTCCTGTTTCCTTTCCTCCCAGTAGTGCATATCATAATCCTTAGATCTGTAATTACTTCATGTTCTGTTCTGTAGAGATTAATTTTGCTAGAACATGCTGTATGATGCTTCTGATAGAATTAATAACATTACAGTAAAATAGTGCTAAATCAGTCCCAAAATTATGAATATTATTAAAAGGATGTGTGTGTTGGTCTGGAATGGTGGAAAGTGTAGAATTGGCTGACCAAGAGTTCTTGGACAGATGCACTTTTTGGTATGTGCCCAGGCCCAGAGAGTGGTGGTGAATGAAATTCCATCCTGCTGGCACCTGCTCATGAGTGGAATTCTCCAGGGTTCAGTGTTGGAGCCGGTCCTGTTTAATACTTTCATCCATGACCTGGCTGAGAGGATCTAGGGCACCCTCAGTCAGTTTGCAGGTAACACCAAGTTTGGCAGGAGTGTTGATCTGCTGGAGGGCAGGAAGCTCTGCAGAGGGATCTGGACAGCCTGGATCGATGGGCCAAGGCCAAGTGGGTGAGGTTCAGTAAGGCCAAGTGCTGGGTCCTACACTTGGGTCACAACAACCCCGTGCAGTGCTACAGGCTGGGGACAGAGTGGCTGGAAAATGCCCAAGGGATGAAGTAGCTGGGGATGCTGGTGACAGTGGCTGAACATGAGCCAGCTGTGCCCAGGTGGCCAAGAAGGCCAATGGCATCCTGGCCTGGATCAGCAACAGTGTGGCCAGCAGGAGCAGGGCAGGGATTGTCCCCTTGTACTTGGCACTGCTGAGGCCACACCTCGAGTCCTGTGTGCGGTTCTGGGCCCATGACTACAAGAAAGACATTGAGGTGCTGGAAAATACCCAGAGAAGGGCAGCAAGGCTGGGGAAGGGTCTGGAGCACAAGTCCTACGAGCAGTTGGCTGAGGGAGCTGGGGTTGTTTAGCCTGGAGAAAAGGAGGTTCAGGAGAGACCTCTCTCCAACTCCCTGAAAGGAGGCTGTAGCCAGGTGGGGATTAGTCTCTTCTCCCAGGCAACCAGAGACAGGACAAAAGGCAACGGCCTCCAGCTGAGCCAGGGAGGTTCAGGTTGGACATGAGGAAGAATTTTCTCACTGCAAAGGGTGGTTAAGCATTGGGACAGGCTGCCCAGAGAGGCTGTGGAGTCGCCGTCACCAGAAGCATTCAAGAAACAACTGGACACGACAGAGCCATGGTTTAGTTGTCATGGTGGTGTTCAGTCAGAGTTGGACACAGTGATCTTGGAAGTGTTTTCCAAGGCAAATGATTTTATGGTGAAACACCAGAACAGGTTGCCCAGAGAAGTTATGGATGTGATTTGGGTGCATGCTACAGAGAAAATTAGAGAAGAATGACAAGAATGATTTCTAGCCTAAAAATGTTAAGGAATTAGAAAAATCATTATCTCACTCATGTCAGAGTGATTTGAATGAACTGTCTTGTAAGATTTCAGTTTGTGCTTTCTTGTTCTTCAGAAGTCTTGACTCCTTAGATGATCATTTGTCCTTAAAGGAAAGCTGTTAAAGAGAAGTCAGACTCTGCTAAGCACTTTTGACAGTTTGAGGTTGTCTCTAATTTTGTTTAGGCTTTTTAATAGTAAGAATTTCTTGAATTGGCACAAAAAATGTCATGTTGTTACTTAAAGGAAATTGGTGTTCCTGCTAGAAGACTAGTCTTAGTTCTGAGTTGTAGGATAGCCACTTAAAAATAAGGAAATTGGATGATTTCTTTGGTGGATTAAGTGTTTCTGTGGAGCCAATTTTTAAGTATGATACATTGCAAAAAAACCCTAGTAATTTGAATAGATACTACAGCTGTGGTTAGCTTATAAATTATGGAGACTGAGGCATATTCTACAAAATCTCTTAATTCACAGCATTATTCATGCTCTTGACAGAAAATAGTGATATTTTGTTAGGGGTGATTAGGCTATAGCATGTACCTTTGATATCCTCTGTGCTCTAAGTGCACTTAAGGTGTCAAAGGGGAAATTGAGTGTGTTGTGGAGAGTGTGGCTGTTTACCTATGTACATTGAAAAAATACAGTTTCCTTCTATCAAAGGAAACCAAGCTAGCCATATCAGCCCCTCAGAAAACCACCTATGGGCTTCAGCCTCTGCTAGGTGAGTAACATTGGAGGATGTCCGGGTGATGATACATCAGTAGAGTTTCTTGACTGAAATGTCTTCACTCAAGATTGGAATAATAATTGGAAGAAATTATGAATCTGTATTGACCACCCAGAGGGGAAAAAGGTTTGTATGACTGATGTAATACTTAGAGGACACTCCCTCACTCTTAAGTCATCACTTTTAATTAAGTTTTGCTTGTCACTAAACTAAAGAGAGTTTAATTTTTTATGTTACTTTCATTCATTCCAGGTGAATCCACAGGGAAAAAATTTACTGTCATTTAAATTAAGTCTAATAAGTACTTCCTTGTGTTGTTGGTGTAGTAACTTGTTTCCAGTCATGCTATGTTGAAAGAGTGATCCTGTACCTTAATTTATTGTTTTGAGCTGAAGTCATTGTGTTCAAAACATCATAGCTAATGTTAAAGAGGAGAAAGAAGGAACAGTGAATTTGAGGAACACTGCCCTGATGCCTTTGATAACAGGCAAGCAAACCCAGAATGCACCAACTGCTGAAATAACTCCACTGTTTAGGGCACTCCAGACTTTTAGAGTGTTATGTTAATGCCCTTAAAAAAGTATATAGATCATACTTTGTCAAGTGCATTCTAGCACATCTTTCTTTTCTTTCCTGGATGTACCAAAATTGAAGCTTGACACAGTTCAGATAATACATACTGGTGGATAGCATGTGCACTTGACATAACCGTTTCATTGTATTTGATTTGTTCACAGATTGTTACATATTTTAATTAAATTATTGACCAACCCATTCTTTTTCTCTTTTTTTACCTCTCCCCACCTCAGAGTGAGAGCCTTTCAAGGTATGTGTAATTTAAAGAAATTAATTAGAATTGTTATACTTTCTGTCCAGATGTTGTCATTTTAAGTTCTTTATGTACAAATTCAGCTTAAGTCCCGTATTTGGATTGAGCTTTAAAAGGCTGTGATGATGCTTGTGTTTTGCATGAAGTATGGTTGTAAAGCTGCAGTCCTGCCATGTGTGGGTGGAATACTCCATGCTGGGGAATATGTTGAACTCTGTATTTGTGGTGCACTGAAGGCAGGCTGGGCATTTCATAGAACATAGTGGACACAGTACTATGCCCTACAGATTTTTCAGCATGGACCCAGCTTTTACAAAGAAGACAAGAGGTTCTTGTTGCCTCTCTTTTAGAATACCCTACTGAAAATTTTCAACGTAACCTCAAGAAAAATACAGCCTTTGAAAAACATATTTTCTTAAAATTTCTTAAAAAGTAAATGTTGAAATGTTGATAATTTTTAAAAAGGAAAAATATTTCATTTCTTTTTGGACCATTAGCTTTAATTCTCGAATTTTATTATGTTCTGACTGGTGAAAATCAAACTGCTAAACTAAATAAAACTGCTCTAACACATGATTAGTGAAGAGTGAACAGTATGAAGTTACTCTTGACTTTATTAATACTGGTTGTTATTGAGTTATTAGGATAACAGCTGCTAAAGATTTGTTTCATCAGCTGCTTCTGTTGAAATACTAGAATTCACAGCAAATAGTTTTGAAATCCTCGTTTCTGTGATAAAACTTAAAATTCATCTAGGCCACTCATCTAGTGTTTTCTAAAACAGTTCAATTAAACTAATACACTTTTTAAAAAATATGTTCTTTATAAATAAAGAAGAATTAAGCTAAGCTAGTTTTAAAGTATTTTCAGACATGCAAATATTTGCTTGCATTAAATAATTTAATTACATTTAAAATATTTCTCTGCATGCATTACTCTGCAGACTGAGCAATTTAAAAACATTTTCACCCAGAATCTTGAAGTACTGGAGAATGTAAATTAAAATTTGCATCAAATTAGAAGACTAAAATCAAATTTTAGTCTTAACTCAAATGCATAATTGCATTTGTTTGTTTTCAGCTGGGTAGCAGCAAATTCAAAATATTTGATACAGTCGGGGGGGTCTCAGTTTGGCTGCAAAGGCAAAGAAAAACCAGAACTTCTCTTTTACAGATACGATTCGGGATCGCTCAGCATGTCCGCAGGTGATCGTTACGACTCAGCGCAGGGGAGATCGGGGTCACAGAGCTATCTTGAAGATCGAAAACCATACTGCAGTAGACTAGAAAAAGATGATAGCCCTGATTTTAAGAAGGTATCTGATCCAATAAGTTTGGTGCAAAAATGGAATTTCATGACTGCTTTTCTTAAATTGTGTGAAAGTAGTCTCACATTGCATCAGAAATACTGCTTAAAGTGACTTAGTGGAATGGAGAAGCACAGCAACCACTACACTGGGGAAAAATACACATTATGAAACAGCTTCTGGGTTTTGAACTTTTCAAGGCAAGGGAGAAATCCAGAGGAGCCAAGATACAGTTTAAAAAAAAAAAAAAAAAGATAGTATTTATCATAAGAAAAGTATCATTAAAACTGATGTACATATTTGTGAAGCCTTTTATTATATGTTTGCCAGCTTACATACATATAAGGTAAAAATATGTTTAGATCTTGTTTTAAAGTAGAGGAGGAGTTTGTTGAAAAGCTTACTGTGGTGGGGTAATCTGTGAAGTCTGAAGAAAAAAACGTGGCTTAATTATGTGTAAGGTAAGTTGTGTGCTTGTTTCTAGAAATAATTAGTAACAGTTCCTTACCATGCTTGCTAATTTTAAATATCTCTACTTCTTGAACTGTTAACGTATTAGTTCACTTTACATGTGGTTCAATCATACTTTTGAAGTTTTTTGGCTAATCTCACTATTATCTGATTTTTTTTAACAAATATTTTCTCTTAGCTTTATGAACAGATTCTAGCTGAAAATGAAAAACTGAAAGCACAGTTACATGACACCAACATGGAACTTACAGATCTTAAGCTACAGTTGGAGAAGACCACTCAGGTTTGTATAAAACAAAAAGGCATGTATGTAACCAACCATGTAGGCAGTAAACCAGAACCACCCCAGGCTATGGGCTGCTCTTTTCTAGGCATCAGCTTTGTTTTTTATCCAGAAATGGGAATGGAGAAGAGTATTTCTCTCTTTCTAAAGAGAAAAGAGTGCAGGATTCTGATCTTCAGCTGTGAACAATATGTGTGCGCCTGCTTCCTGCCTAGTTAAGTAGTAGTGGTTCTTGTCTGCATGCAACTTTTTTGCAGGGTAGGAGTAAACACTTTCTACACTGTTAAGCTTATATTCAAACTGACAATCAGGATTGATTGATTGATTAATTCATAAACCTGCTGGCAAATTGGCATAATCTGCCAGTTCTTCCTGGCTGTTTAGATAGCTTTATCTTGGAAATGAAAAGCAAATAAAGCATTCCTGTTACCAATAACTGCTGTCAGATAACAGTGCTGCATACAGTTACACAAGACACATACACTGGAGTTAGATTTGTTTAAATTTGTCTACTCTTGCTGTAGAATGTTTCACATTGTTGGATCATAGTTACCACAATTTATGTGTACTTAATTGTCTTTCATGTGTACCTTACAAATGTTAGTGAAGAACATATAAAAGATGGCTGTTTTGTAATGCTTTTAGATAGAAATACTGTGTTACTCCTGTTAGCCAAAGGCTGTGTAGTGATTAAATAACAGGGATGGCCACAGAAGAAGTGCATGATAAATCCAACTTATTCTTTATTTCAGTTTTACTTCCCTGAGCACACTTCAAAATGTTTTTTGATTACATACTTCAGACAGAATACTAAAATGTGTAATTGTTTTTCCCTCAGTTCTTGTTGTTTCAAAGCACATGTCAATGTCTTCATCAATTTTGCTTTTCAGAGACAAGAAAGATTTGCTGACAGATCACTCTTGGAAATGGAGAAAAGGGTGAGTTTTTGCCAAAGGACTTTTAAATGCTCCAATTCAAGCTTTGTTTTAGTTTATTTCGCAACCCCTGGTTTGGGTATGTTTTAGTAGGAACAGAAGCCATTCTTATAACTTGCATTTTTTAGAGGATTTGGGGATTTTAGGTTTCAAAATGGCAATGAATGTGAGATGGGAATACTCTTTAAGAATTGCATTTAGTTTGCCTGTTTGTTCATGATAATCAGTTTCTAAACTCTGCTGCCCTCCAGGGATCTGCCACTTGTTCCATCTCATCCAAGAAATTGTTGGCATTCCAGAGGGTTGAGCAGATTCATTGTGTCTCATCTTTTAACACATTTCCAAGATTCAGAGCAGTTAATTTTGTCAGAGCTTTCCAGAGGCACCAATTATTGTTGATAATGAGATAGCTGTTTCTGCCTCACAGACATGAGACCTTAAACGTGCTAATTATATAAAATTATCTTTATTTGCCTCTTTCCTTGCAGTGTAACTTTCTCCAGAGGAATATGATAATAGGGTAGGGTAGGAGAAAGTGGAAGAATGACTAAGCAGTGCAGGAAGAGGGGCATCAGAGCCAGAGACAACCCTAAATTGAATGGCAAAGAAGTCATGCAGTAAATTCATATGTGAGATAGACTACAGGAATTATTTCAGAAGTTGGACACACGATAATTTTAGGCTGTAGTTTCATGCTAATTTAAAATCCAACCTTGTAAAAGTTTAGTTTCACAGTAGCCTAAAGCAAAATACATTGATTTTGTGGTGGTCTTGGCTTCCTTCACGACTTTAAACACCACGTGTTCTTTTCTTCTCCCTTGATCCTGGAGTGACACATTAGAGACAAACTTGAAAAAAAATTAGACTTTGACAGTAAGAAGTGATGTGGTAAATATTTATTTATCCCTGATAAATTTCGTATTCATTAGCCTTTTGTATTGATTTTCCAGTATTTTAGCTTTCAAAATCAAGTTTTAGTTAGACAAAACTGTGTAGAATATAAACAAACAGATTTTCAGGAGCACATGGAGGTGTAGGAATATTCTCAGGTTCTTCCTGAAGTTTTGTTATCCTTATCTTAATAGTCTCTGAGTTAATTGCTGCCATTTAGCACCTATTTCTCTCTTTAATTTTTTGGCATCCTAGTGTGGGCAGTGATATCATCAGTAGAAAGGTTTCAGCAGCAGATAATTGGTTTCTTGCTTGCTAGCATGGCCACACAAGTGGACATTTAATTATTTAATAGATGTAGCTGCATCCATTACTGTGTGGGTTCATAGGTAATGCACAGAGTACTGCGTAGATAGACATTATTTCAGTTTTAAATTACAGCTTGGCTTTCTCCCAAAACAGGCCATTGCATTAAAACAACTGGCTTTTTTAGAAATTCTTGCACTTTTTTTTTAAAGACATTCAGTCCAACAGCAAAATGTCTTTCAAAAATGTTTTTTTTCCCTAAATGTATTAATATTAAAGCTAGTGGATAAAATTATTAACTTAGTGATGGATGTATGTAACTTAGGTGCTGTATGGCTGAAACAGGATTTACATCTGAATCTTTTTTATAATTAAACACTTCTTTTCAGAGAGGAATTTAAATGAGGAATATAATTATGATTGTATTTTCTGTGTTGTTTAAATCTTGGAGTTTCACTTTGAATGTGACTGAAGCAGGATTCTCAACTGCTAGTCATCAACAGCTGATCTCTAGAAATAAGCTTATTGAATTCAGCATTTCAAAATCATTTTCAAGACATCTTTTTAATGTGTAATGTAGCAATAAAAATGCAGAATGAGAAGAAATTGTAGAGCTTTTTTCAGTATACTTCTCCAAGTATATGACATCACTAAAATAAAATATAAAACTAAAAATTTTTGTGTAAATTACATAATGAAGAGGAGAGGGCAAAAGTAAAGTAATGAGGAAAAATTGTAAGAAAAAAAAGCAGACAGAGAAAGAGCTGGAGGCAACTTCAGACTGTGACATTTTCAAGCTGAAACTACCTTTTCAGTGTGAAAAATGAAAATATGTATTAAGCCTAGATTTGCACAGTAGTGAAATTCAGAAAATACTGGCTTTGAATTTTATTTAAATTCACCCTTCAGAAGTGAGTTTCCATGGTGTGACTTGGTGATGCATGGTGAATATTGTTCATTTGAAAACTGTTTAGCAGAAAGGAGCTATTTCCATGGGGATGGCGGTACAGATCAGAGCACACGTGCAAGGTCCTAGCAATACATGGGCTAAAATAAGAGTTTCTTTAACAGCCTGACACTCTTCCAAATATGCCAACAGCCCTTTGCAGAATTTTGTATGATGTGATAATAAAACTTAAACCCAAAACTTAAACTTACAGGTTTCAGTCTGGATTAGAATTCAGAAAACTGTAGGTACCTTTAAACAATTTTTTTCCCCAATTTAGAATTCTTCAGCTGGGAATTTGAATTGTGGAGAGGTGTGTTTCTTTGTATTATTGATTATACAAGTATATGTAGGCATATACATCTGGTTTTAATTCTTAAAAATTGTATAGCTCTGGGGGAGTCAGTTTTTCATATGTGTATAGTTGTGTACCTCAGTCTCACTGCACAACCCTGTGGCTCTGAGTTGCTTTGATAAATACAAATGAGCTATTGTATTTTATAAGATGAGAGATTAGCATGTATTTTTTTCTTCTTTTTTGTGAGTTACAAATGGTCCTTGGCATACCTTACAGAGTTGAGGAAGTATATCATAAAATTTTAGACTGCATAGATGTCAAATACTTTCTTTGAGTCCAGGAAATAATCAAATAACACTGGCAAATCTTCTCAGTGAAACTGCAGAGCATTATTTCATTGGCATCCCTCAAGCCAGTTCCTAAAAGAGTAAGCAGTTCAAGAGAAAGAGGAGCATAGCTTCATCTAAGAGGAAAGTTTTACAAAGACTATTCTATCTAGACCAGTCTATTTCTTTCTTTTGTATAATGTGAAGTATAAAAATTCAGTTAAAGATTTTACTGAGTTGGTGTTTATTGCTAATAGACAAGCTCAACATGCTAGTTAAACAAATGCTTCAAAGGATTAAGAATTTCTAGACACCTGAAATGCTGAGATTCATTTGATCATTCATCTCTTGGTAATTGAAAAAATTGTAGAATATTGCTTAATATAAGAACACATAATATGTTATTCTGTATGACCAGTAGGTAACAGATAGAATTCTAAGTATTTTAAGACCGTGTGGGATTTCTGTTAGTTACTTATATCCATTAACTCGCTGGTACCTATGCTCATTATTGTCATTATAAAAAAACCTTGATTCGAAAGAGTTAAGTACATTAAGTAGTAACAACTGCAGTAATATATTTATTACTTTGATAAAAATTAAAGTTGTTTGCTATAATGGGAAAATGTTGGGGTGTAACTGCACTGTGATTAAACTAAATTCAAATGATTTATATCTGAAAGGTGTCCGGCAAGAGTCAGTATCTACTGGGCGGTATGATCTAACCAAAGTTTTACACACCTCAGTCAATGCTGCTTGCTGTTTGCATAACACCATTGTATGCAGATGCATATGTCCACTTCGCAATAATCTGTTGCTTTTGCCTCTCACCCTCTGGAAAAAAAATCTGAATGTAGAGTACTGATAACTGCAGCTGCTTTTAAATGAGATACACTGCATCGTCTGACACAGGAAAGCAAGCAATCAAGCTATAAACCCCAAAGGCTATTGCATTAGCTGCTCATCTGTCAGATGTGTTGAAAAATAGGTTTAAACAAAATAAAAACGTATCTGCACTGCAGACTGCAGTGTAGTATAGAAAACCCTAAGCTAACTTTCCATAAGCTGGCTTGGTTATATAAGCAGTGCAATCAAGTTCATATACAAAGGATAATTTCTCCTGCTTCTCAGGTAAAAAGGGAAATAAAAGGAAGATTAAACTATACGAGAAATGCAGAAAATATTCAGGAAATATTTTCTCAAGAAGCAGCTGATGTCATGTAACTACATTTCTTTGGTACTGAGCTAAGTCCTATAATGTCAGTTGTAGCAACACTGGGTTGCAGTTGGGAGTGTGGACAGATCCCACTGAGCTGAGACAGATGTTTTAGCTACATTTGTCTGTGAAAGCTTATGCTTTTGTGCTTGTATCTTTTAATATTCTTGTTTGTTTCTAATCATTTTCTGCATTTCTTGGATATTAAGGTCTTACAAAAGCCTAGCTCATGAAAAATAAATCCAAACAAGTTGTACTTAAAACCTTTCTAAATTAGTGAAAAGGAAGGGGTATGTTTTGTAGGACTTGATATGAGTTTCTGTATCTCTTCCTCTTTGGATATTAAAATTCCATATTGACCAAATTTCTATATATCACTGCCATCACAAGTTTTCTGTCCACACTATGCTTTTGGTTGTATGATCTTTGAAACTTGAAGTATTTCACTGTTACCACAGTATTTACAAGCTGTAATTTTTAAAACATTGTATTGTTCAGCATTAACAGACATCTTCTGATTTAGGAAAGAAGAGCACTAGAAAGAAGGATATCTGAAATGGAAGAGGAACTGAAAGTAAGTAAATTAGTACACTATTATTACCAGTGTATTATTATGTCAGTGAGACATGTAGTCCGGCACTATTACTGGTCTCTCTAATTTCACTAGAAGATAACTAAGTTACATCTGCATGTCAGAGTCACTCCTGTCACACAGCTTGTAACATAAGCATCTGTACTTGTACGATTGTGAAGAAGGGGCTGAGTTCTAGGACTCTATAACATGGCTAACAAGAAACATTCAGGGGTGCTTAGAGTGACACTTATCTTGAGCTAATCAAGATGGAATTGCAGTCCACGATTTTGATGTGATACTCATAAGTTTTATTTACTAATTACTATCAGTAAAATCCATTATTATTAAATAGTGGTAGCATATAATTGTATAGATATTTAAGCATTAAATGTTGTTTCAGTCTTTATCTCATATTCTTTATTAATTAGATGGCATGTTACAATATCAAAAGAAAAACTGCTGTTTGTATAGTGTGAATCAGGTTTTAGTTAACAAAATGCAGTAGGTAGATTTGAGCTGTTGACAAATGAGTAACACTTGCCATATTAATTTCTGCTTTTTTCAACTATGTATAAAGTGAATCTCAGAAGCAATATTCTCTTTAAAATAAATTTCATTTCTGTTTTGTTTGGGTTTTTTAACCAGTCCTTACCAATGTCAAAGCCTCTGATATGATTAAGAAGGGTGAGAATTCGGGTGGGTTTATTTTCTATTATTGTCTTTTCATATAAACACTGAACATGGCCAACCGCACTCATAGACTTTAAGTGGAATGTGAAAGCACTATTATTTTGACATTTGATACTTGTCACTGATTAATAAGAAGTTTCCTTTTAAGCTCATTTTTGAGCTCCCTCTGGTGCTTGGAAATGGCATTAACTTCCAAATACTTCTTATTAAAATACATGCACCAAGTTCTGTTGAAGTAATTGAAGTTGGCAGGCAGAAGAGCAACTGTGATGCCTCTGGCTCCCTTGGATTCAGATCAAGATAGTTTGCTGTAAGGGAGGACGCAAGGTCTGTGACTCCTTGAGGGGTCGTCAGAAGTAAAATACAGAAAAAACAAACTATGGTAGTGGAAAATAATTGTCTGCGTAAGAGTAGAAGACAGGATGTGAACTTCTAGGGAAAGCAGGGCTTCGGATAAAAATAGAGTATACAAATATATTGCTTTTTCCAAAAGTTTGCTTTCAATAAGCAATAAGTGAAAATTTTGAATTAAAGATTAAATATTCTTCCCATAGTTTGTTGCACAGTTGTTAAAAAGTATATCTTAAATGTGTCATTATGCAGAGGGTTTTGAATAGGAGATTCAGTTTGTGCAATTAGGATGTTAAGTGAAGAATTCCAGGAATAGCTCTCATTGTTAATGCATCCTGAACTGTTTTGGAAAGCTGTGACTAATCACTACTGGTACTTAGATTGCTTTTCAAGAATGTGCCACTTGTTTGATACTTTCCTTTCACAGCGGCTTATTTACTTTAAACAGGACTGTCTCTTCTAAGTTTTTTTTTCAATTCTGCTCATCTAATATACATGTGGGGTTTTTTTCTCGTTTTCACTCCTATTTCTTTGATTCCTGCAGAACCTGCAACAAATAAAGCAGATTCAATCTTTGAAACACATAAATGAGCGACTGGTGACTGAGAATAGGGCCTTGACCCGAGTGCTTGCCAAGTTGTCAGGGTCCTGTAGGCAACTGCGCTCTGTGGACTTGTAATTTCTTCCTTCTCCTTTGTTTAGCCAGGCAGGTGTTGACATTCAATTTGTGCTTGGGCAGAATTTGACTATTAACACTTGTGTGTCAGAAACTGACTCGGTGCTGCTCGGTTCTGGAGGTGTGGCTAAAGCTAAAGCATGGTGCCCAGTGTACAAGCTAGAGGTGTTGCAGTTGTGCTGGTATGGTGTGGTATTGTCTCTGCTAGCACTGAAGCTTGTCCTTGAAGATACATTGACAAGGATCCAGGAGACCTTTGACATGTTAAAATATTGGCAACAACTGAAAGGATTTGGGTTTGCATGAGGATACACTGAAGTCAGTCTCCTGTTTTGATGTTTGTGTAAATGCTCAAATAGGTTTGCCTCCAGTTTTCTAACAAATTAATAAAATTAAGATTTGAGCTTTCTTACTGCAGTTTGGTTTAAGTGCATAGAGTTGATAGAAATTTAGTCTTAACAAGAGTGTTTGAGAACTGGTTTCAGTACTGTGCATTTCTGAACAGTTGCATTAGCAACCATTTTTCTTACATTTGTGTGTTTCAGTGTTTCAGAGGGGACCAAAGTATTGGGTTTTTTCAGAAATGTATTGAAATTTCAAGTTGATTACTGTTTTCATGTATTACCTTCTCATTTGGGTCGTGCCAATCCTTATTTTTACCTAGACAACTTAAACCATCCAGTTCTAGTGCAGAGTTAAGATTATTGATTTATATTGCTATATATATAGGCATCCCAGTGTGGATGAGAGTCCTACAATGCATGGACGGTAAAATCACAAACACAAAAAACTCTGCCTGGTGTGTCAGACTGGTTCAGACCCCTTCTGATAAAAGTGTGAACTGCTTTGAGTTTCATCTTGGAAAACAATGCTAGTCTGTTGTTCTTAGTGTTATTGCAGGGCTGCTTCAGAAACCCATGGAAGGTTCAAAATTTACATGAGGATCAGAATGTGGTTTCATTCTACAGCAAATCTATATGCCTTTTTCTTCCTCTTAAATATAACAAGTGTGTAAGCTGGAGGTTACAGTGAGCTTTTAAGATGTAAAAAAAATAAACCAGCCTTCTGGCACAGTGACTCCTGCTAAACTGCTTCCTTTCATCTACCCCCCTTCCCACTTAGAAAGGGATGCGATGAGTGTACATTCTGCTCAGAATGTGATCTCGGGTTGTCCCCACTAAGAGGCTTGAAATGAAGAGGTTTATCCTTTTGCTTGGTGTCTTTCTGGAATTGGACTAACATTAGGATGTGGTGTTCTTGATCCAGGCCCTGCATTCCTCAGTGCTCCCTGGTGTTAACGCTTACTGAGCAAGTGAAGTCAGCTCACTGACCTGGCTGAAAACAAATCCATTTATTCATAATAGTTCTTGATCCATCTCACCCCAGTATTGTTGGATCACTAAATTAACTGTGCAGAAAGCAGCAGGAGCACACTGCTGCATGAGGAGGAAGAGCTGTCCCTTTGGGGCAGTCATCTTACATCAGCCTCAGCAAACAATGTGGTTTTTCAACACAGCTGAGCTAATCTAATGACTGCTGTCCACAGCTACACTTCCATGCTTTTTTTTTTTTTTTTTGCTAGCACTGGTATTCCTTTAACCATGGTAAGCCATTTGGGGTATTAACCACAGAAAACCATTCAGTATTCCTCTCCATAGCAAGAGTTTTCAATGGCAGGTCGTTATGGAGCTTGAGTAGCCTGAGCAGCAAAAGAGAAGCAATGGAAACACAGCAGGGAGCCTTGACAGTATTATGGTGGGTTAACAGTAGCAGTGTGCCTGAGTAATCTGAACAGGTACTTCAACAGTTCATGAGGTTTTTTAATCTTCATTAATCAAGTTGTTTTGTATGTACAAACTGGTAAATCCTCCAGCAAACACAGACTTGATTATTACTGTACAGATCTGAGATGGCTCCACATAAGTCACATGATTATTGAATCATTATTTGCTGAATGATAACACTGCAAAGTTACTAGCTAGTCATGATAAAGACAGACAAAACAGTGCATTTTTAATGTTACACTAGAATCTCATCATAGGAAGATGCTTTGCTATTTTAGTGAGAAGCAAATTCGAATTCAAAGTGCAGTACGTTACTGTAATTTTACTGAGTTCACTGCAAAGGTGTTTTTCCCTCCCTCTGGACATTAAAGGTGTATGAGAAGTTTGAGTACCCATAGAAATGCACTGCTCCAACAGAATTGTTTAAAGTATGTGGGGATTAGTACAGATGAGAAGTGCAAGTATTTAGGAGACTAGTGCTTACTCTTCCTGATGAATCTCCTGCTATTCACAGAATGGTAGAATTATTTAGATGGGAAAAGACCTCCAAGATCATCAAGTCTGACCAGTACCCCAGCACAACCACCCCTAAACCATGTCCTTGCATGCCACTTCTACACATCTTTTAAACAATTTCAGGGATAGTGACTCTACCACTTCCCTGGGCAGTCTTGCTTGACAACCATCTTGGTGAAGAAGTTTTTCTTACTATGCAATACAAACCTCTCCTAGTGCAACTTGATGACAATTTATCTTGTCATATAACCCTTTTGTCTCCTATCAGTCTTCCCCTATTTCAAGCAGACTCACAACAAAAGAGAAAATATTTCCTTAAGACCTGTTTTACCTAGTAATTGGATCAGGCTTAAAATCTACCTACAGAGATTTGTAGATATATAATGGTACTGGATTATGTTAAAGCTCTAGTTTTGAACAGTAGATTTTGTTAAAGTAGTTCACCAAAAAATCTGCCTCTCTGTGGGTCTGTCGCTATGTAATTAACCATTATGGGCTGCAGCTCCCCCCCCTACTCAGTAAGTTGAAAGAGGCCTGTGACATTCCTGGATTTACTTTGAGGTTTCATTGGAATGCACACACAACACTACTTCTCAAAGTGCCTGTTTAACCAGTACAAAACCAGACTCCCTTGATTCCCTGTGCATGGCTGGATGAGGGTTGTTGTGGTCTCAGCCAGTACCTTTGGTATGAAATCTGTAGCAGAATGGAAAGGAGGAAGAAAAGGTTTTGGTTGGTTTGCCTGAACAAACATTCCATTGTTTGCAGACACATGCATATTATCTGGAAATTACCCCTATCCTGGACAACAGTAGTTATATTTTGCAGCTTCGATTTAAAAAATAATCCTTGAAAATTGCAAAAAGATTGCTCATGTTGCCTGATTTCAAACATACTGGCATGTTTTTTTAAAGTAATCAGCATTTTACAGCTCTTTTTATTCAGAGCGCAGCTCTCACTTGACTGTAACAGAAGCTTCCCTGTGACTCTAAAGAGCTCAACTTAGGTGGCTTCCCCTAAGCTGCACCATAAAACAGAGTTGGAATCAAGGGCAGCAGAATGATTTTTGCCTACTCTAATTGTAGAGACCACCTTCTTTCTTCGTATGATCTCCTGTCAACTTCCTTTCACATACTTTGGTATTTGCAGGGAAATAAACTAGAGATCTGCAACCTCAGTCATTTTCAGTTCACCATCCTGTTTCACTGTGAAAGGGTCTGCAGTTCAGTGAAGTGAGTGTGGACAGAAGGAGATGTAGAAATGAAGCCTCTAGTGCACAGTTAATTAACCCTGCATTTTTAAACTTCTCTGTTCTTTCTATTGCATTACAATGTTCTGAATATAATGGGATTGAAAGTATAATTTTGCTTGAATAAAATGAAAATAAACTAGTGCCAAGAAAATAATGAAGAATAGGGTAACAGGTGTTTCATAGGTTGGTAGCTGAACTTAGACTTCCTGCATACACTTGCACTTGAGGTTACTGAGTAACCACTGTGCAGGAATAGGCTGTTACCTCCTGTGTAAAACCCCTGCTAGAATCCATAGGTGTAATTTAGCTGTGAGTGTGATAGGTGGTTTGTTATCAGTGTGTGAATGTAGATACAGAGAGCTGCTGAGATAATTTCTGGTTTCTCTGGCAAGCTGAATTCTCCTAGTACCAAGCTCTGTGCCCTGACTTGTCCTTCTTTCCTATCTGATCCAGTCCAACTCTCACCTCATTTGGCTTCTGCCTGGCAGCTTTTGTGCTCGTGTGTCACCCATCTCCTTTGGCAGCCGTAACTTGCCGTTCCCTAACCTGTCTGCCTGAGTGTGTAGCCTGGTGTTGCTGTGATCTCTTTCAGTGATCTGATCTTGTGTGAACTATGCTATTCAGGGACATGATCTCAAATTACAGGATGTGTGCTTCAACATGACTTTGGAAGTGGTTGGAGGATTAATGCTATGAGCTAACAAGCTGAATCACACTGTATCTGATCAGGATGAAATCATCCAAGAGCACAGTGGTAGAGATGCTTAGCCACAGCATGTTTTTTTGAAACTCTGCAAGTGCAGTATAGATAAGCCTCTTTAAATTGTTGATAGTTAATTTCCCCCTGCCCCCCTTCCTCCCCCCTGGAATTTGAAGTATTTCATTACTTTCCTCATGCTACTATAAATGCTTTTGTCAGAGGCTGGTCATCTGCACCACTGAGTTTTAGTGCATCTAGTCCAAGCAAATGAAAACTTCTAATCTCTAACCCTTACATGTATCATGCTAAAAGGGGAGATTTTTCTGAACTGCTGATACGGAGTGTGAAAACTGCTAAGGTACTTAAGCTGAATAAAGATTTTTACTCACAGTCCTTGTCTAGTCTTGCTGCTTCTACTTGGGGTGTAACAGCAAGTAACCATCATGTTTTGTTTTTCATAGATGCTACCAGACCTGAAGGCAGACAACCAGAGGCTAAAAGATGAAAATGGGGCCTTGATCAGAGTTATAAGCAAACTTTCCAAATAAAGGGTTTACTACAGCAGCAAGTAATGGTATTGCACATCACTAGTAAATCCAGTGGACCATGGTATGGCAGTCACTGGAAGTGTGGGAAGATCCTTTGGAGACTGTCATTTTCAGATATCCTGCCAAACACCCTCTTACCTGTGCGTTTTTTTGTATCAAGATCATTGTTTCTGTTAAAATGCAGCTGCTGAGAAGATAAAATGACTGAGAAATCTTGTTTACAGCCACAGCATAATAAGGAAAGTATTCAAGGCCAGATACGCCTCAGATATTTAACCAGTAAGCCTTAGTTGTACATAAACACTTTTACATCAACAAAAGCTTTCAGCTCTCACAGACGACAGTTACTCAATAATGTTTTTGTTGTGCCACAATTCCCATTTTTTTCCTATACTCAGTTTTTCTTTAAGATTTAAGTTTGGAATTTTTTTCCCTTCTAATTTTTCATGTACCAGATTTTCTTGTACAGTGTTTTCACAGCTTTACCATTTGCAGAGACCACACACCCTTTTAAATTACATAATTTGTGTAGCTAACTAGAGTTGTATTGTCCAGCCACCTGGAACAGAGATGTTTGGTGGAACATTTGCTTTCACTGTTTGTGCAATATGCATTTATTTCCTATACAAAATGCTTTAAAAGTCAGTTGAAACTAGAAATATTTTAAAGAGTCCTGTTTTCTGCCTTTATTGGTCACTTTAAAATTTAAAAAAAAAAGAAAAAAAAGAAGTTTGTAGTGAAAGGCATTAGATCCTGTAATCGTCACATTCATTTGAGCAGGTACTGAGTGATGCTGTGTATATAGATGTGTACTGGTTTGATTTTTCAGACCACCACGTGGCATGCTTGAATATATTTCCCTATTGCAAATGTCTGTTAATGCAAATTAGGCTATCCAGAATAGTGTGTTTAACAAAGTTTGTTAATTTTTATGGTATAAAGAATTTAGACATTGTACATTGTATGGAGCCCTATCTTTACAAAAGGTCTAAACTATATAAAAACTTTATTATCTTTTTGTCCCATTTTTTTTTATTTGATAGTGTTCACCATAATTAAAAAATGCATAAATATAACTGCTTCACTACATTTCACATACCTGTATTTATCTGAGTGCTGTCCAAAACTGTTGTGCTAGCCAAAGTAATGTACTAAATCATTTGAAAAGCATAACCCATTACACTCACAATAATGTTTATATGCACTGTTGTTGCCCTGTGAGAAGGCATCCAATTTGATAACACCATGTCAGACCATTTTATACATTTCAGTGGCCTTTAAAAACAAAAAAGTACCTAAGTGAAGATCGTTTTTGTTAGAAACAGCTTTTATATTTTCACTAAACCATTCAAAATATGACATCCTATTGGCACATAGTTTATTGCCTAAAACCACTGAAAAGATCAGCCATTAAAACAAATTGTACATTGTAAAGCTTGTAGTAGCTATTGTATTATTGATTATATTGTATACTATATTAAATGTGAATTTGTACCCCTTCATTTAAAAAAAGGTCATTGTGTTCTACTGCCTACTTGGGGCGAGGCGGGGAGGGTTAGCTTTACAGGGGTGGGGTATGTTTTGGTAAGGAAGACATGATGTCCTCTCTCTGTTGATTGGTTTTTTGAAGATGTAAGGTTATGCTCTTACTACCAAGCTCAGGATTTTTGATTTTAAAGGTACACGGATAGTTTGAGATATCTTATTGTAATTGATCTGTATGAGAGGTGGGTCTGAACCATAGGGACTTCCATTGTCGTATGCTAACATAAAATAAAGAATTGAATGGCTGCAACATATTGAGTTCTGTTACAAGACAGTTAAGCATATTCTGGATTATATTTGGTAAAGTTTGGGTGCCTGTGAATGATTAAATACGTGTTTCTAATATTTTAGTGTTTTATATTTAGGTTATTTATTCTTTATATCTAAAAATGAATGGCTACTGTGCTATATTGATTTTATTGGTAGTACTGAGCAGACCTTGTATCTGCATGAAACTAGTTGCAAAACCCACTATTTTGGAAAAAAAAAATGTATTTTGACATATACAAATAAAATGAATACAAAATATTTTAAATGTGTGAAAGTTTTACTGATAAGACATTGAAATTTGTTACGAATTTAAACCATGTTATAAGTTTGCTATTTAAATTCTTTGGTGGGCATTTTTCATTCACTGCGTTACTTGGATGCAAGGTTCAAGTACCTTTCAAAGATTGTAATCAGATTGTGATTATTTGCACATCATTGTACATGCACATCTGTAAATGCAACAGTAAAAATGCCGTATTTATGCAATCTGTAACAACTTGGACAAATGTTTATATATTTTACATAAACCTGTCTGTGTGCAGAATCTGAGAAGTATTTTTTACGTGATATTAACCTAATCTCACAAAGCAATCGCTAAACTCGTGTCATTGTCTTATTGTTCCTGATTGTATTCAAGATCCATTACATCCCCGGAAAATCCAGCTACACAGAGAGAAAAATGGGTCATGGAAGACTATTTCATTATTTAGGAGACTGTTTGCATGTACAAAGTACATTATTGCTGACTGGTGACTCTGACAAGCTTCCTTAAATGACTAATGCCTTAAATGGTAATTCAAACCAGCAACTTAGATTGTCAGGGGACTTGTCACAGTGTGGAAAAATATCTGTGTGTCCAGGATTAACGTCAAATATAGGGGCATGGAAGTAGCTGGTGTGGAGAGTGAAGAGGCAAAGGGCCTGCCCAGAACCAGCTCCAGCAATGGAGGGAGCTGTGACCTGGGGAGGAATGAGTGCAGGACAGTCAGTGCAAGGAGAGTGCAGGAAGCATAGCTGCGTAAGGGCTGCCTGACCTTTATGGCTCCAAATGATAGCAGTTACCTAGAAGAAAAAACTCAGGAGCTGGAATTTCATTTTTTGCCCACCTTGTCTCCCTTATAAGCAATCTCCTCTGAGCCTTCCTATTTCATACTACATACTGCTTTACTGCTGTTTCCTTGCCAGATCCCCAAAAGCGCAGCTCTGATTCATAATGTGCAGGTCAGTGCATTTGTTTACTCAGCACTAGGTACAAAATGTGAATCTCAGAATCCACTCATTTAGAAATACTATCCCAGCGAAACTTGGGATGTGCTCACATGAACATTAAACTGATATTAATCTTACCTGTCCAGTATTCCTGGCCACTGTGCATCTGCTGCCATAAGAGCAAATGGGTTGCCATACAAGGGTCCTCTCATTTCTATTTTAGGAAGAGTAGTTACTTACTACTTCGTTTTAGACGAGGAAAAAGGTATGCTTTTGGGTTTCTGAGGATACCCAAGGAGATGTGCGCTGAGGGAGAAATTTTAATTATTTCACCTCTATCAGGCACAAATGGACTGTCTGTGAAGGCTCCTACCCCTGCTAGTTGGCATAACCATGAGGTTTATTGTCAAGAGTGATGGCATAATGCCAAAATATGCTGGTAGACAGGAAATCTACACCAAAAAAGAGCAAGGGGTGATGAAGAATATGCCATGATGTCAGACTAGGAAAGGCAAGACCATGTCAGAAAATGAATGGTTTGCATGATGGCATCAAAACAATATTGGGTCCAAGTCAAGAGTTCAAGGCCCCATCTCATCCAAACTCCTGACCAGAGAAATGTTCAGTGCAGTCAACTGTATTATGGCTTGCTGCTGGCTCATAGCACTGTTTAAAGGAGGTATTAATTTATTTCTAAATTGAGTATGAAGTAATCATTACACTGACTTGTACTTGATCTGGTGATCCTGGAAAAGTTGACTTCCCGCAGCTGGCACTTTACCATTCTTTTATGACCATCTCGAGGTATTCCTCATCTCAGTAGCACATCAGCTCCTCAAGAAAGAGTCAAGGACCCTTTTGTCTCTGCCCTATTGCTTGTGGTCTCATGACAGAAGTATAAATGGAGGTGGCCAAATCTGCCAGTGTGGTGCAGTTTGGGTCCTGGGAAGCTCCAGGCTGGGTCTTCCTAGAAAGAGTGGGTAAGGGCTCTTGGCAGCTGAGACCTCAAGCCTGTGCAGTGTGGAAAGTGTAAGCAGCCTCATTTTTAGTTATACCTAAAGTCACTTTTCACCTCTTAGTAGTAGCTCCAGTTTCTCTAACTTGACATGGTACAGTGTGGCCAGTAGATAATGACGGCACTTTAGTTGTGCAACTGAGGGATTAATAATGTTTTATAGATGAAATTTAATTGGCAGTTACAATCCAGAGGACTGTCACAGCAAAGCATGACACTAATTCACTATATAATATACATTTAAAACCCAACAAAACAAACTCCACAGCCATTACAGTTTTATTGGGGAGGGTATTTTGAAAGAGACAGAAGAAACAATTGTCACTGCATTGTAGAAGTTTGTTTTCCCACTTGCTTTAAAGGTTCTGTTGAACAGTTCTCTTGCAGCTCTGCTGGTTACTTCTGTGAAATTAGAGGGTTTTTTCCCACAGAGAGATAGCCAGGCTGTCTTCTGGGGAACAGAAGAAATGCTCTTAAGTTTTTCAGAAGAAGCTCTTGCTACTCATGGTTATGTACACACTGTTACATTTAGCTGTGGTGATTCAGCTTCCTCAAGTTCTTAAAGCCACTAATAACAAGAGTGAAAAAATGCTGGCAACTGGAGTAACTTGCTTTACATTTGTTTTGATTGCAGGAGCAGCAGTGGAGCTGGTTAGAGAGTAGCTGCAAATAAAATTGTGCTTGGCCTCAGTATAGGTGTAAAATAAGACTAGAACAGTCCCAAAGATGGCTGCAGGTTCCTGCACGGAAGACAGAATTAAAAAGCAAAATAAAACCTCCCAAACTCGCAATTAATTGCTCACTTTAAAGGGACAGCTGCTGCCATACTGATGAGGTAATTGGCTATTCCTGCTTGTGTCAGCACCTCCCCATTTTGTATCACTGATTAGATAGGAAAAGTATGTAGCCTTTAGAGAAAGGAGGAACTGTTCAGTTCTTTCATCTGAAAACATCACCTGTTGGATGTCTAATGTTTCTTTTCTGGCCCAGGGACAATTACAGCAGGGACAAAAGCCCCACATTCCGACTCTAATTATTTTGCCCTTGCTTGGGTTCTGCACGTCTGTTTTGCAAACCTATTCAAGCTTAGCAGAAATAGTTAGCCAAGACAGTGTGATTCATCTTCTGGTGTGGTCCTTTCCCTTTGCTTTTTTTTTCTGGAGAAGAAAGAAAAAGAAAAAAAAACCTGCAATCAAGTATGGTGGATGGTGGGAAAGAACCTATATATTTATTTGGTACCATCTTCCTGTGCACCCCCCATTGCTCTGCAGAGTCCTTGGAGCAGAGACTCACTGGGCTGAATTGCTCTTTGAGCAAACCAGCACCTCTCCCTGACCTTCATCTCTCCCCAGACAGAAAATAGTCCTGTTGCCCTTGTTTGTGGCTGCTTATATACATGTTTTAATGATGTCTCTAATTCCAGAAGAGACAGATCTGATCTGAGGGAATTGCTACATTGCAGCTAAAATGAAGCTACTGCTCTCTGTATGTGGTTACTTGGGCCTATACCCCAAGTCTGCCAAAGAAAAGAGCATGAGTTTTTACATCAGCTGGTACAAAAATACACATCTACACAAAATTACACAATATACAGACCTTGCCACACAGTCTAGTCACTGCCCAGAAAGAAGATTTAATGAAAAAGTTTGTTTAAAAATAAAAATCCGTATTTACATCAACTGCAGATAGTGTGGGTGATTCTTTGGCTGTTAGCAGCTCACCTCTCTATTTTCAGCTGTATAAAAACCACCAAATTAGACTAAGTTCTTTCCTCCTACTTAACCCATGGCTATTGGCGGTGCATTGTGTTAAGTAATTGCCCAGTAATGCAGCCTCAGCCACTCTTTGTGCGTTATGAAAATAAGAGAGTTTTCACTGCAGGCTTTTATGATGCTTCTTTAGTCCCGTGCATTAAAAAAAGACACAACTCAGAAGTAAAAGGGGGAAGGAGCGGAAGCGATACTACTGAAGCGCTAATACTACTTCTACCAGTTTCTGCCTAGAAATAATGACACCGAGATCAGTTTCCAGCCCGTGGAGGAGCTCCGAGCGCGGAAGGGCCGCTGGCAGGCGGCGTAGCCGGGAGGTGGCACCAGACGGCTTCGCTTCTCCCGGGCTGCTCCGGGGCTCCTCCGCGGCTCCCGCCGGGCTCCCCTGGGGCCCCTGCCGGGCTCCCGCAGCTTCCCCCGGGACAGCGGCCGCCAGGCCGGCCAGCTCTGGCCAGGCAGCGAGGCACGGCGCCTGAGCCCGCTCCCTGTTGGTCTGGGAGGGCAGCACGGCTTCTTCACCTGTTCCCCCCGCTTTGCCTTCCACACCGTGCGTAGGAATGGCTCAAACGACAGTGCCTGGAGGAAGCTCTGCCTCTCATGTAAACCGAGCCAGGCCTAGTCTGACTGATGAAGCGTGGCAGAGAACCGCAATCTCAAATTCGCCGACACAAGGAACGCATTGGGTTAGTCTGAACGCGGCAAGGGCTACTTTTAAATATCTTATACTGAAAGCCTGCGAAGGGAGCTTGACCCCCTGGGAAAGGCAGAGTGCGCTTGGCTGGTGAGCTGAAATCCACCCCATCAGGAGGCGGAAACTGTAACCCAAGGAGGGCTGGGCAGTGGGTCTGGCGGGACGGATCCGTGTGAGTGCGGGCAGGCACCCACTGCACAGTGAGCACTCCGCACTCAGTGAAGAGACGGACTAGGAATAGGCACCGAGCACCACGGGACAGCAAAAAAAGTAATCCCCTATATCAAAAGTTGTCAAATCAGCGGTTCATAGCAGCACTGCACTTGGCTGAAATGGCGTAACACTGGTTAACTCCTTCTAGCTCAGCCCCCTTTCAGTATCATCTGTCTGTTGCTTTGCTGTGTGACCAGAGCTCTCTGTATGCTGTGAGGCCCTGGTAGCTCTCCCTTCAGTCTCTGCTGCAGTACACCGTGGGCACTCGCATCTTTTTGATCTCCTCAGCCTTTTCTCCTCATATCCGCATGGATAGGGTTCTGCCCTATTTCCAAGCCACCATATATAATTATTTTCTGCGCAAGAGAGAGCTTTGAAGTCTAATTACATTCCCTGTTATCCCGGGAGATAGCCATAAAAGATCCCAGAAGTCCCTTCCCCTGGGACCTTGAGCACTGTCTAAATTTCCCTTTGTATGGGGAGTGGCACTCAGGATTGCTACATGCAGGCACTGAGTGCAAGAACTCCTTCATATTTTACCAACAAGTCACTACAAGCTTACCGGCATGCCACAGCTGCTGGAAAGAGCAGCCTCTCCTCCATCTCCTCCCCACCTCAGCTGTTGGTTTTCTCAGTTGCTCCTGAGTGCCACCCCAACCATCGAAATTCCCCTTTGGACATTCAGATCCCAGCACTCTCATTCAGACCTGCTCGTACTTGTTGCCTATTTGCAGCCCCTCAGACCACCTCCCATCCTTCTGCTAAGCTTCTTGCACTTTCTACTCATTTGCCACTTCTCTCTCCTGTTTCACTCCCCCTGCTGACCTCATCACTGGTTACTTCTTCCAGAGCTCATTGCTCCACAGTTCCGTCTTTGGCTGAATTCTCTGCTGTCCACAATTCCTCACTCCACAAGTGCAGCAGCCTCACCACTGCATGCTCTCCCTCAGCCCCTGTTCCTCACCTCCCACCCCTCTTCCCTCACACTGCCTTATCCTGAGCTTCTTAGATCCCTGAAGGTTTCAAAGACACCATTAATCTTTTCCTGACCACTGGATCTCTTTTTTTTTTTTTTTTTCACTGATAATGCAATCTTTGCCCAGCAGGAGTATCTCTACCCAGCCAACGAGTTCCCATCTACTCTTGGTTATCTGTAATGCAAGGGGGTGGTTTTACCATAAACTAAGCCCACTCCTACAAGTTACCTGTTCCCACTCAATCCAGTTATTCCCCTGCTCAGGAATCAGCGCTATTTTTCATAGGCTCCAAACTTCAAAACACTTTCCAGAGTGAAAGGTCTTACACTTCTTTCTTATTTTCAACCCATCAAGGTATTTGCAGGCATAATTCACAATTTTCTAGTTTTCCTTCATCTCATTTTGAGTGTCTTACAAAAAAAGCAAATGGATAAGGGGATGCCTTCTGGGTCCTAAAGCTAGGGAATAAATAAATTAAGCATTGGCTGTGGGTTTGCTGAAGTATGCAGCTTATCCTCTCTCAAGTAACTTTTGAATTTAAAACTTCTTTTTAATGTGTTTTTAAAGCTTGTCATCTTGAAACAGCAAATCCTGTCTTATAAGCAAATCACAACATTTGTTTTTAAGCATGTCCACATTTGTTTATATAAAATCATTACAATGGCACATAGATTTTGTTCCAATTTTTACAGCCTCAAACTCTTATCCTAAATGTTTATAGCATGGCCAGGTATCATTGAAATAAATTTTGTAATAGAAAATATCAACAAAATTTTAACAATAGGATGCATATTTTATTTATGTTCTTTGAACTATTCACTTCCTTTGTAGTCTGTTAGGTTTCATACACACCCACTCTAAACTCTTCCAAGTGCTTCCCCCTCCTCTGCTTACACTCACTGACACGTCACTGCCATTGATTGATTGTTGTTTGTGTTTGCTTTGGACACTTCCAGATGATTGCTACTAATAACCAGTACTAAATTCCTGAAATATTTGCCTGATTCCTTTTCCAAGGCAACTTCATTATAGTGTCATATGAAGCACAGTAGGCCCTAGAAATATTGTGCTGCAGGAGAAAAATTATCTCCAAATGAAGGGATAGCTCAAACAAAGCATTGTAAAAAGCCATCACACTAAATTCTGCATGCATCATCTACTGCATTTCAGCAAAGGCCAAGCTTCTCAGTGAGCTCTCTGAGGAGATCCCTCAGCCTTAACTATGATTCTTTTGGGGCACAGTTTTGTGCTCACTGGGCTTTCTAACTGCATGCTATTCATTACCTGAATGAGGTTAGATCAAAAGGATGAGGTATAACAGTTTAACCCAGTACACAGTGACAATCAAGAGGCCCAATTAATTTTACTGACTTTGTATTGGTTTGACAAAAAAATCCAAATTAATTCTTTGGAGTTAGAGTGCTGTTAATTAAAAAAACAAAAAACCCCAAACCACAACACAATAGCCTTGAAGGATTATGAATTGTAACCAGTACCAACAAGACACAGACAGACAGTAAGCCAGGAACCACCAGATTTGGTTCCTAATTATTCATTTACCTGCTTACATTTGGAGATACAGAAAGACAGAACAGAATTGTCTTTGGTGCAGACCAAAAATCTGTTTAACAATGTTTTAAACTTATCAGCTAGCTGCATAGAGGTCATAGAAGCATCTTGAGTTGGAATGGACTCATAGAATCATTGTGTCCAATACCGTTTCTCACAGAACTATCTGAAACTAAAGCAGGTGCATGGTCAGAGGGTACTGTCTTTAAAAAGAATGAGTAGGCTCCATAGGTGCTGGAAACATCATAAAAAGGAACAAAGGTAGTGTTATTCAGATAACTTTAGGTTATCTTATAAGGTAGTTTACACCTATGATACTACTTCTGTCACATGGAGAGGTACAGTCAGCTCTTTATCACCAAGGTGATAGACTATCTTGGATGCCACAGCAGTGGGGTACACCTGGCAGCCTCTCCACTAATGAAGATGGTGGCAGGCCAGCTGCCCATTCAGGGTATTCCTAAGAACTCAGGACTCTAGAGGACAATGTGGCACAAAGGCCCTAGAAAACACCCAAGGCTGGCTGACATCCTGTAAGACTAGAGAGCTCTCTCTTGTGAAGGAATATGAAGAGAGCAAAGCATCTCTATTTGTTCCCAAAAGGGCAAGTCTGGAGCTGGACTAATAAACCAGCATATGGCCAAATCCAATGACTCTGTGTTGTGCTCCCTGGCATTCTTATGGCAAGGAAGCACAGGCATTCTGAAGGAGCATTTTAGTACAGACTCTGTGCTGCTCAACTATCTCCAGGTGGTATTGTGTCTTAGAAAATTTGACCCAACACAAGCCACTTTGCAACTCCCTACACTGAATTCCATCTGCTACTTTATCACTGCCATTCATTTTGCCAATTTGTTATTTTTCACTTTCTCAATTTGTTGCGTTTCTTTCTAATTCTTTAATTGTGATGGATCCGCCATAGTGAAGAGCTCTGCTGCAAGATGCTCCCTAAGCTCCTTCATAGTAGGGAAAAACTTCTTTAAAAAGGGCTCCTTTTGTATGGTGAGCGTATCCTGGCCCTACTGATCTGCCATCAGGAGAATTGCTTCTATGCCTTTTGCAGACTGGTCCCCAAGCACACTTACAGCCTGCCTTACAGCATCCACTTTTTCCTCCCTTCTTTCCCAAGCACTGTGAGGCCCGTCAGCATCAGCTTTTTCTCCACCTCCTTATACCTCACTGTTTAACATTTTGACTGTGTCTGCTTTTGCCTATTCCTCAACAAGTTGCTCTAAGGCATACTCACCTGCTTCACTATTCAAATCTGGCCCTCCAGAGTACTTGTTTGGATGAAAAAAAGAACTGAGTACCACAGCTGCTCAATAAACTCGGTCAAAACTCTGCTGGCTGAACCTCACCACAAATAGCAAGGAGGGAAGACAAGCCAAGTCATTGCTCTGTACCCTCATGGTGCAGGACATGAGCAGCAGCAACAGACCTGACAGAGTCAGCCTGGGAACTGTGGCAGAAACATTCCCATCACACTTTTGAAGTCATCTGTGCAGATATCGAATCCATTCACATCCCCACTGTCATTCTTATCCAGCAACTGCCAGCGGGGGACAGATGGCAATCTCTGCACTAACTTTTCATACTCTAAGATGAAACACTTAAAAAAAAAAAAATCAAGCAAACTTTTGTCAGCTTGTTTTTTGCCTTTTGACACTACATTCTTCCATCAGATAGATGAATAAACTTTGCTGCAAGAAACAATACTAGTTTGTCTGTCAAACCAAACTAGTTCAAAGAAACTACACAGCTTTCTGGTCAAATGATAGCAGACTTCAAGAATGATAAAACACATACAGAAACAAGACCAGAGGGTGCACTCTAGGACAGATCTTGAATGCTAGTGCCTCCTGATAAATCCAGCTATTTCACAAAGCTCTGTTTTATTTACACACAAGATTTCAAATTGGACCCTAGCACTTGAAAAAAAAAAGGTTTAAGCATCCAATTCAGTAGCACAGCAAATAGGATAAACTGGCATTTCATTAAAAGCAGAGTTTTCAGATTTGTACAAGTTTGCAGAAACAAACCATAAGACAGCAATCCAGTTAAACCACTGACTGCAGCAACTAGAACATGAGTTGTTAGAACCTTACAGAGGAAAACCTTGCCTGAAGGTTAGCACTATGGCCCCAATCTGTAGTGAGGGGAAAAAAAGAGAATTTAATCAATTTCTGCAAGAAAAGTTGAGGAAATGAAAAATCCCTGATGATAAGCTAAGCCTCTCAGAACAGTGTGCATAGCCCAGAAGCAGCAGAAAGTGGTATTAAATTGAAAGGGATAGCAGTTCACCTGCCTTTAGACAAAAACACCCAAGCCCATTAGCAATAAAAGGTTAAAAAAGAGGAGTATATATTTGAGGACCGTTTTACTTTCACAGGAGATTTGACCTTAGAAATGTCATGGAACACAGGTAGGGAATTTACAGGAACATTATCCAGAAGTTACAGCCAGAGATTTAACATGAAAGGTTTAAAGAGAGGGTTTTGAAATTTTATGGATAAAAAGAACAGATGTTCCTACAAAAAGATGGCTGTAAGATTTCACTGAGCCACAGCAATATCAAGCAAGAGCATTTCTGGATGGATAATGCAGAAATAAGTAGGTAGATGGGTTAGTTAGGGTGCAGTGCGGTGCGTGAGGGTTATCCAGCAGGTAAAATTTAAAGCAACAGAGGGGGAAGATTTAGTGGGACAGCACCAGAGCAAGCTAAATAAACCTAGCTCAATAAAGCTAAAAAATTAAAGCTTAATAAAGCGTGAGTGATAAAGCAGGTAGAACAAGTATGTGACTGAAAACGTTTGGATTGGGAGAAGAAAGATGAAGAATGCTGAGTGAATGAACTTCAAAGGGGATCCAATATGGGAAGCAGTAGACAGGTGCACTAAGTGGAAGAGTTTCATGGAAATTCAGGTAATAGGCAGAGGCAAAGTAAAGTCTGGAGCAGAAGGAAGTGGATGTGTGTTTGAGAATCAGGCAGGTGAACACAGTAAACTCAACAAAGACTTTGGGGAGAGATGCTGAAGAGGATGAGATGGAGGGAATGTTTCAGTGCAGAACATGCAGACATGAGTGTATACAACAAATGTTTGCTAAGCTAAGAGCATGATGGTAACAAGTGAACAGACATTAGGCAGGAATTTGATGTTGTCCTTGATTTCCTCAGTCATTAGTATGTTATTATGTTCTCTGTTTTATTTTCCAGCCCTTGAAAATTGCCACTTCAGAAGAGATTATGGCTCAGATAAATTTGAACTCAGAACCTTAATAAGGTAGGATAATTTGGTTGAATCTCTAGAAGAAATTACAAAGATCTCAAGCAGCTTGCAACCCTTTACAAAGGAGGCAACTTTGAAGTGCCCAACCCCGAAAGGCACTTAATTTCCTTCAGAATTTAAGAACGAATTATGGGTTTTACTCTAAATTGAAAAATGAAGAATTTTTTCCATGGCAAAGGAGATCAAGATCATCCTACACAATCCTGGTGGTAATTTTACCTCTAGGGAAGAATCTCATTCCAGAATATATAAAACCCAATATCTTAAGGCTTAAGGACCCTTATCATTACACCAGTTTAAAACATAGCTAATAAAATGAATTGTATTTTTAGGACTTAAGAATATCCTGAAGATTTTTTTTTCCTTTGTAAGAAAAGAGGAAAGTGTTGTTCTAAAAATGTTTGCAAGCTATTAAGCTGTTCTCCCTTGTGGCAGAGGAAAACATGCAGCGTGATATTTAAACTATTTGGGACTTTATCCCTGAAAGCTCTCCGGCACAGACAACCTTATTGAGATGCAAACATCTGACAGTCAGCATTTTTGTATTGGGCACTTAAGCCCAACCTCACTCACCACAACATAACTTCTGTTAATTTATAACAGACTGTAAGGCAAACAAAGCCTTTTTGGCACAAAAAGATCCCAAAAAACAAACGACAAAAAACCAACCTCACAATGTTTTTTAGAGTAGAGAGGAAAAAAAATCCAAGAGCAGTGGATAGATGCAGCTAAAGCCTGGACATGTCAACTCCTACACATCAGGAAGGCGGACACATGGGACGTGAAGCAGGGCAGGCACATCAAAACCTTGCTAGCTGCCACAGAGAGAGGGGCTCAAGGGGCAGCTGGCATGACTTGGGGTAACAGAGAACTGAGAGTGTCCTAAGAACTAAAATACATTGTTGTATTTCTCAATATACACAAGGTGTTGTAACATCTTTCTACTATGACTTTTTTGCTAATATTTGGCCAGCTGTGCTGCTCATGGTGTGTAATAATGAGGGTGAAATACTGTTATTGTCATAGTTACGTGATTCTCTCAAGAAAAGCTATTCATTGTATAAATGGGAAAAAATACATGATAGGAAAGACAAGAACTCATATCAGAAATCCTTTTTCTAGATTATGTTTTCTAGAAATACAATTGAGTATTTGTCTAATTTAAAAACTCTACCGATAAGAGTGCAGGTACTACTGCCGAGTAGTAAAGAGTAGTGCTAGTCCAGAACTATGTTTTTACCATCTATTTTTCTGCCTGTTTACAGCTTTCCAACCCAACAGTGAACAATTAGCTGGTTTTGTTTGGGAATTTTCCCTTGGCCTGAAAGATAAGAGGTTTCACCTGCAGTGATGAAACTGCACCTTAACTTCCACATAAATTAACATTTAAATGCCTCTTCAAAACCAAACACCACACCAAAAACATCCCTAAATCCAAACCAGAGCAGAAATTAGATATGAGTTCAGTGAAAAGTCCAAGTAAATGAATGATCACTGGAAGGGCAGAGAAGGTTGGCAGAGTGAGACTGTGGCCATTGCTGTGAAAGAGAGCGAGGCAGAGACTCATTTAAGGCCCAAGTGGTGACATGGACTAATCCTGTTATTCACATTGTGCAGAGCTTATATTTGGAGCTCCATTTTGCTAGATATTTTTTATCCCTATTACCTATATAATTTTTTTTCCTTGCAAAGTTTATATTCTCAACTACTACTGAATTTTATTAACTAGTGGACAAATTCAGGACTGAATCTGAAAAGGGGAGAAAAGGTATGAAAACGTGATCATGAGCTCCCAGCTAGGTAAGCCCAGGCTATATGGATTTCCTCTGACCGATGTAAGCTTGTATCTTGTCCTGAGCCAACTGGAAAGGTGGCACGGATGCATTCCTTTCCCTCAGCATACCACTGATAAAGCAGGATTAAGCAAGCCACAAGTCTATTGAAAAACATGATTTTCAAAAGTACCAGGACCAATTTCCAGGGTGCTACTAAGACACAATGAGTTCGGGCAAAGAAAAAAAAGCTGAGTTTTCTGGGCAGGTTTACCCATCTTATCACCTACGCAAGCTGTTCAACAGATAGCACATAGCTTCCACCACGGTCCTTACACGTTCGTTTTTCCTAATATTTAAGCCGGTCAGGTTTCCTCACTGAGGGCTGCTATTATTTATAAACGAGACATCTATCAAGTCTTTGCAGCACGACTGGCGGAAACCCCTTGAATGCCGGTTTCTTGTAACGTCAGGAAAACACAGGATCTTTCCCAACCTTCCGCCCGCGGGAGTGAACTTCCAGCAGGCCAGCAGCAGCCTGCCCAGCACCGGCGCGGCCCAGAGGAAGTCATTCTGCTGCGGGAGCCACTGACCTCGGGCTCTTTCCCACCGTGCCCCGACCCCGCCTCACGGCGCAGCGGCGGCACCGCGCTTTGAGGCCAAGCCGGCGCTGCCGTCCCGGCGCGGCGTGTTGCCGATGACAGCCAAGCCGCGGGCTGCCGGCGCCGGGCTCCGCACGCGGCTCCTCGGCTCGCCGCCGGGGACAGCG
>VXBB01016056.1:0-24538 GCA_013399915.1 Illadopsis cleaveri | reverse complement strand
GCTTGTTGTCGACAGGGAGTAAGTTCAAAGCTTTTGGAAGATCAAACTGAGACACGTGCCTGTTAAAATATGGTCAAAACAATAGTAATGAGACAAAATTGATTTATCAGGTTGGAATAGATGTTCAGGTGTAAATATTATTCAGTTTGGAACCCAGAAGAATTTCCTGCACTGGAAAAAATGTAGTGGTTTAAAGAGCATTTTTTTGAGGCAGAGGAAGATATTTTTATCAGCCAACACCACTGTCCTCTGCGGTTTGCTACTAGTATAAAAATCTGGCATTGATTTGTAATACTCCTAGAGGAATTCAGAAGAATGATAACTAAGCTTTTAGCTTGTTTTGCAGTTAATAAGAAAGGCCACAGGAAACTTTGAACAGAGTTGGATTTCTGTCTACAGTTCTGCACTAGTAATGGTGATCACCATATTTTTGTAGAAAAAAAACTTGTAGTTCTTTTGGTTAAGATTATGGATTATTAAAGTAACTCTAGAAAATTAAAGATCTTTGTTTCTGAAGCAGCAGGAGAAGATGAAATCCTGTTCTTCACACCTGAAGTTACTAACCTTTGCTTGTGACATCCTAGGCACTTTGACAGCACACACTTTCATGTCAGGTGGTCTAAAATGCCGCATCTTTACTTCTCTAAGTGAACTAGTCCTAGCCCAGTCAGTAGTGGGTTTGCACATTGCGGTAGGAGTTGTATGACATGATATTTTAGGGGTCTCTGTTGTGTAGCCTGTTCTTAGCTGTACTCTCCTTGGTTGGTTGGTTGGTTTTGAGGAGTGAGTTTCTTTTTGCTCTTTGAGACTAATGTCCTAATTCTTTGAACTAGTTTTTTAAACTACTGTTCCTGTGGCAGTTTTTTGGTCGTGCGGTTTGGGGTTTGCCAGTTTGGTGAGTTTGTGGTGGTTGGGGTTTCTGTTTGTTTGTTTTGTTAAAGTATTACTCAAAATATGTCTTGCTTTCCAGGAAAACACATTCCTTGCTCAGCAGCTGTTAGAATGCTGTGTTTGAATTTGCTGCATTTCTAAGGGTATCTTTTTTTATTTAGGGTAATATATTTAGGCATTGAGAAACGAGTTCTCACCTGCTCCCTAAACTTTTGAGGGCCTAAACTTTGCTGAGTGTCACCACGTGTTGACGCTTCTTGGAAACTTCTTGTACCTTTATACTAACTGCTTCTATAACTAGCAGTTAAGCATTTCATCACAATTTTGAGGACAAATTTTAATAACTGTAGATAACTGTTGTACAAGGTGTTATTGGGGAAGCTTGCTACTAGTAAGTGTTGCACTTTTTAACCAGCATGTATTTATACAGAACTATCTCTTTTCTGTATTTCACCTTTCTTAAATGTTTTTATTCATTGCCACATGCATTCCTAAGAATTGTTTAGCTAGGGAACACTAGATCATTCCTGGTAGTGAACAGCTTCAGAAACAGTCTCCAATGTCAAATGTGAGTACCTACTTACCGGTTAATGCTTTGCAGACTATTTACTTGTCATGTCTTTCATACAGCTCTGTAGTCATGGGAAAATGTTTTAAAGTATTGATTCAACCTGGTCAGCTAAAGTTCTCAGACAAAAGAAGGTTGTGATGTAGATGATGGCTTGTTGGAGTAATCTGCAACACTCCAGGTTTTTGCTGTCTTTCTCACTAGATGCTAGGCATAGCTTTACTGTACAATACATAGTGACTTGGTAGTAGTACACACTGAATTTTACCACTTGTAGTTCTTTGTGGTGTATGTTTTAAAATTACTTCTCAGGAGATGTTCTTTTAGAGCTTTGCTGGATGTTTCATTGTCTTCTTTATCAATAAAATATTTTTTGTAAGAATGAAGTAGACATTTTATACTAAATATCTCCTCTTTATGATCATCATGCCACTGTGGTGGAGACCAATAAGATCCTCTGAAATTAAAATACGTACCTGTTGAAAAAATGCACTCCTAGAAGATACAAAGTGTCTAAAAGCTTTTCTGACTGAAACTGAGTACAAAAATAGGTTTTGCCCCAAAGAAGTAGGATTTAATTTCATTTGCAATGCAGCTGGAGAATTTATTGATAGGAAAGGTGGCAGAATAAGAAAAGTTTGTGTTGTCTCAGTTATCTTGAAACAGGCATGAAAAATGTTAGCAGTTTACTCATTAATGATTAATTTCTCTCCTGTTCAATGGGAAGGTATTAGGACCAGTTCTTAAAGAGTTCTGTGTCTTAAGTGTATTTTGTATAGATGTTGGTGGAGGACAGAAACCATAGTGGAAGCTCTAAAAACAGATGGTGATAGGTTGGAAGTTGACAATGCTTTGTATTTAGAGACCACCATGATAACAGTAAAGGCTGGTTTTTACCTTCTCAGCACTAGTGCTTATCTAAGTAACAGTGACTTTTGAAAATGGCTTCAGAAACACAATGTTTTTCCTTTCAACGATCATGAAGTAGTTTCTTGGAAGTTGGATAAATATTAAGTGCTGTGGGATTTTGGTTTTGTTGATTCATAACAATTCTTCAGGTTGTAAAAGGTAACTGAATTATATGCAATTATCATTACTGTGTATGTTTCCTTCCCTAAATATTAAATTTCATAACCATTTTTAATTATGTTAGGAGTGTGTTTCTCAATTTGCAGGTACTCACTTGATGCAGGTGCTGCGTTTACTTGCAGCATTTTTCTTATTTGCAGTTGTGCTAGTGCCTGTTTAAGAAACACAGAGCTCCCATTATTCACTGACAGTGCTTTGTGAGGATCCGCATATAGGGTGAGAGTTATGTTTTGTATTGGTATAATAATTATGTCTGGCTCCAAGCAAACCAAGCTGCACTGGTGAAACTGCAGCTTTACTTCTGGAACTTTACATTTGAGGATTATGCTGGTATGGCTGAGTGAGTAAGGTTTTTTGGTTTTTTTTTTTGAACTCCAAAAAGGACTATAACAAGTATTTTTGTGGTTACTTTTTTAATAAAGGTGTATATATAATTGAAGTCTTGGTTCATTTAGAAAGGACAATTATATAGCTGGGTTTTATGTAATGTGTGCAGTACAGATAAAGTTTACATTTTTACTTAACCAGATGGAAGTCGTCTAAGTTGGGAAGTGTTCTTTTGTTAATAGCAGGGTGATGAATGTTTTTTAAAAGGTGTAAGGAACACTGATCTGTGTATTTTGTACCTGAGGCTGCCAGACCCAAGACACAACAGTCTCCTGACCTGTTTGTGGGAAATACTGGAGTGAAAGGTAGAAGCGATTCAAGTACAGACTCTGCAAAGGCTGTTCAGCCAGTCTGTGTTCATCTCTTGTCTTATGAACAGCAGTAAGGATATCACTTCTTGCAACCCCACTGATGGCTTCCTGTCAGGAGTCTGCCTGTGTGTGTAGAAGGCACTGCACATGTGATGCTTGGTAGGTGTCACACTGAACAGCAGCCTTGGAAGTAAGCAGAGCAGGGAGTGCTTTCTGTGGGGAAAGAGAGTTCCTGCTACTAGAGAAGTCCAGTGTGCTCCGTTGAGGAGATTAACAGAAAGTTGCGGTGTTCCAGTTGGAAAAACGTAAAGAAAATTTAAGTGCTACATGTGTCAGGCATAGCAATTACTGTGTTGTAAAGGAATTGAAATAATTCTCTGAATGGCTGGAAACTAGAGAGGGGAGTGGAATCCTGTGCTAGCTGTTGGAATCCTGTGCTAAACTTTGATTAGACGTTTGCCTTCAGCATTATTTTTCTTAGTGAGTCCCTACCTGAGGATTAAAGTGTCTTCAGGGGTAGTGTCTTTCCATTGTCTATCATCTGTTGTACTGTAAAACAACTTGTTTCTTTTCGTGTGTGTTGGGGAAAAAAGAGCCTCAATAAGTGGTTGTTCAAAGTACTAGAAAAAACCCTCCATTTGACTGATACCCTTACCATTCATGCAGATGTAGTAGTATTATAATGGAAGTCTGAAATACATTTATTTGACCTGGACAGCCATTCATGATAGGTTAGACCATTCTCCTGTTGGCTTTGTCTAGTGAACACATCTTATTAGGATTCCATTTATGGTTTTACCTTCACATGTGGCAGGGTGAATACGAGCATTTTCAGGTTCTGATGAAAGAATTGTATTGAGATTGTTTATATCCAGTTTGTTTTGCTGTTAATACCTTTGTGAATTCTGATTTGACCAAGTCTCCTGAGAATACCTGTTCAAAGGACATATTTTTTCTTTCCATCTTTTTTTTTTGCACATGGTAAGCTTATCCTTACCTTTTGAAGTTTTGTTTTGTTTAAGAGTATGCTTTAATATCCTGACATAGGTAGGTACTGGAAGTTATTTGGCCAAAAAAACAATCACAACTAAGTTTTTAATAAACTTAAAAGTCTGAAAAACTTTCAATCCCGGAATCTATGTAGCAGCTTCTAAATTGCTGTGTGTGTACCTTCCAAACCTGGTGTGCCCATTCTGTTGCTTATCACTGGCAAGCCTGGGAGAAAACCAGGTTTCCCTGTGATAAGCAATGGAACTGCATGGCAAAATTTGATGGACTGTGTGGTCATGAGGTCCTTTAGTCATCCCCATGAGGTGTTCGCTACAGTGAACTGCACTTGAGATGTTCCTACACCAATGCACACAGCAAGAGGAGCTTCCTTAGTCCTAGAGATGTGATGTCATTAACATAAGTGAAACCTGGTGAGATTAGTCCTGTGACTGTTACTATGGACAGTTCCAGGCTCTTCAGGAGAGATCAGGCAGGGAAGGTGAGGTAAAGAGGTGACATAGGTCATAGAGGGGCTGGAATGTATGGAACTTGGAGGTTGGCAATGGCACAGTTGAGAGCTACTGAGTAAGGATTAGGGGACAAACTTCATTGTGGAAGTCTTGTATAGGCAGCCCAGCCAAAATGACAGCACTGACAAATTATCCTTTAAGGAGCAAAGGGATATATATAAATCAGCCACCCTTGTTTTTATGGGGGACTTCAACTTGCCCGATGTTAAGTGGGAGCACCACACAGTTGGTATGAACAGGCCCAGAAGATTCCTAGAATACCTGGATGGTAGCTTCTTAGTATAGATGCTAGGGGAGTGGACTAGGAAAGGTGCCCTTCCTGATTTGTTGCCTTCATCAGAGAGGGGCTTGTGAGTGGAGTGATTGGTGGCTGTCTTGGCCGCAGTGACCATGAAGCAATCAAATTTAAAATGGGCATGAGGAGAGCAGACTTCAGGCTGCTCAGGGAGCTGGTGAGTAATGTCCCTTGGGAAGATGCTTTTGAAGCTGCTGTGGTCTGACAGTGCTGGTCACTGAAGCACCACTTTCACAGAGTACAGGAGCAGGTAATTTGCAAATGTTGAAAGTCAAGCATGTGATACAAAAGGCTAACTTGTCTGAGCGGGGAATCTTCTTCTGCAGCTCAGGCAAAAAGGAAAGTGTATGTCCAGTGGAAGCAATGTTCATGGACACAGGAGGATTACAAAGATGCTGTTTCACCTCTGTGGGGAGAAAATTTGTGTAGCTAAAGCTGAGTCAGAACTGAAGCTGGGCAGAACTGTGGGAGACTGTAAAACGGTCTTTTAGAAGTATGTTAATAGCAAAAGACGGTGCAGAAATAATATACATGATGAGGATGGTTGCCTCACAAACTGCAACGTAGACAGAGCAGAGACATTTAATTGTTTCTTCACTTCAGTCTTCAACAGTGGTGGTGGCCTCTTGGAATCCCAGTGCTCTGAGCTGGAGAACCATGACTGTGAGAATGATAAACTCTCAGTGAACCCCAGTCTTGTAGAGGATTTGCTTCTCTGGCTGAATCCTTCGAAGTCTATGAGACCTGATAGAGTTCATCCAAAGGCACTCAAAGAGCTGGCTGATGTCATCACAAGACCTTTCTCAATGATTCTTGAATGGTCTCAGGAATCTGAAAAGGTCCCAATTGACTGAAACTTGGCAAATGCCCCAGTTTTCCAGAAGGGCCAGAAGAATGTCCTGGTAACCACAGGTCTCTGTCCCACTTCAGTTCCTGGTAAGAGGATCATGTTGGGAGTTACTGGGAAACACCTGAAGCACAATGCAGTCATGGGTCACAGCCAGCACAGGTTCATGAGGGGCAAGTCCTGCTTGTCAAACTTAATTTCCTTTTTTGACAAGGTGACTCCCGATTTGATCAGTGGATGCCTGTTGTGATCTTTTTGGATTTTGGTAAAGCTTTTGATAATGTCTGTCACAGGATCCGTCTGGAAAAAATGTCCAGCACACAGCTGGGTAAACATGTTGCATGGTGGGTGAGCAACTGTGAGCAAAGGGCTGTGGTGAATGGGGTTACATTAGGCTGGTGACCTGTCACTAGTGGGACTCTGCAGGGCTCTATCCTTGGCCCTGTGCTTTTAAACATCTTCATAAGTGACTTGGACACAGGACTCAAAGGAATGCTAAGTAAGTTTGCTGATGGCACTAAGTTGGGAGGAGCTGTTGATTGCCAGGGAGACAGAGGGACTTTGACAAATAAAAGGGCTGGACAATCATCAACCTTATGAAGTTTAAAAATTGCAAGTGCTGGATTCTGCACATGGGATGGGGCAGTCCTGGGTGTGCAGACATACTGGGGAATGTAACACTGGAGAGCAGCCCTGTGGAAAAGGACCTGGAGGTCCTGGTCGAGGACAAGTTGGAAGGGCCACTGTTGATTAGTTCCATACAAGTTTGTGCTGAGTTCTTAAAACTGTATCTAGTTTACATTCATTACATATATTTAAATTCATGTATGGTTTTCTCTGCAGCTTTTTTCCCTCCAAGGTTGGAGTTGTTGGAGTTGTGTATTTAAAGAGTTTCAATTGGAAGACTAAGTGCATGACTTGTTTTCTGTGCTACAGAAGGTCATGGGAAATTAAAATTAAAAACACAACCCTGATGTTTTATTTCAGGATTTTACTGTATCTGATCTGCTTGCATGTTGCTATGAAGAGCTGAATGGAACATTTAGGTCTCTCTTACTCCAGGATTGCAAATCTCATATTCAGCTCTGTTGTGTAGTCTTACCGTGTAATAGTCACATCGTCTTAGATGTAGCTATGTTTGGTACAAAATACAAGAACATTATCCTGAGTTAAAGTAAGCTTAAAAAAAGAAATTAACCCAAAAAAAACTCCTCAGAGAAACAAAGGTAATGGCATGCCACCTGCAATTTTTACCTATCTTAACTCTCAACTGTTATTCAACTTCAAACAAAAATACAAAAAAACCAAAACAAACAAACAACAACAAAAAAAAAACAACAAAAAAACCAACCAAACAAACAAAAAACAAAAAACCAAAAAAAAACCCACAAAAAAAAAAAACAACCCAAAAAACCAACCCCAAAACCAAAAAAAACAACAACCACAAAAATCCCCCCCAAAAAAACCCCCAAAAAAGTGCTGGGTATGGGCCTCAGACAATGTTTTATGCAGTATTTAATTGATTTTCCTGATCTGAAACCTAAGTAAGTGACTAATGTCTTGAATCTCCTAAGTCAGAAGTTTTTTAGTAGGTGAGAGACATGCGGAAGCGTAGTCCAGGGCAGTGCTGGATATTTTCTTTATGTAGGTATTGAATTTAAGTGTAATTAAGGTTGAAAGGAACCTCAGGAGGTCATTAATTCAACCTTGTTGCATCCAGTCAGATCTTGAAAATCTCCAAGGATGAAGTCTTCACAGCTTCCTTGGGCAATGCTACCGGAACATGACTCTCCTTGAGATGAAAGTGTTTTCTTTTCTTTTGGTCTGTCCTTTAAATTTACATCCATTGTCTCCTGCCATGCACTGTTGCAAAGAGCCTAGGTCTATACTTGGTGTCTGCCTGGGACAGTTGGAAAAAACGTGGATTTGATTTTTTGGAAGAGCAACAATCTAGACAGGCTTTAGTTGGCAGAAATAGGTGATATAACAAGATTTGAGGTACAAAGGCAGGATAGTTGAGCAAAATGCATGCAGCGCTCCGCTGTGGAAAAAGTGTTGTGAAGTAACAGCTGATTGTGTGTGTGGTGTCTAAGCCACATACATCTGTGCGATGTATGAGAGACCAAAGTGGTAGCCAGAATCCAAGGAAGCAGTAACAGGGAATTCCCCTCTTTCACTGCTCCTCCTCTCAGCGCTTTCTGTCCCTGCTACTTATTTTTGTGAATTATACAAACTTGTGCATGTCCTACTTGTCCACTGTAGTACTGGTACATATTTTCCATGCAACCTGCAGTTTAGTGTTTGTAGGAACATGGGATTTCATCTGAAACCTGCACTTACCTGGATTGGTCTCTTCCCAATGTATGCGCTTAAGGTGTATTTAATTTGTAAAGCTCTTTAGCTTAAATTTTCCTCCCTGTACACCAATAAAACAAGACTAATTGTAGTGTATCTGACTAAAGAGCCACCTTGCTTAGTGTCCTGCTCCTACCATGGCCAAATCAGATACATAGGAAAAAGCCTGCAAAAATGTTGTCTGGTGTTTCCTGTGAAATAGTTTTCTAGTGGCTTGGCAGTTTTCATCTCAGAGACTTGCAACACCATATAAAAATTACTAAAGAGACAGAAATTAACTTGAATTTCTGTGCAAAATACTCCTTCCGTCTCCTTTTCAACTTGTGTAAACTGTTGGCAAGTAAAACATCAGCTGACAGTGAGGTCCACATTTCTAAGAACTCTCCTATATGATGAGATACCTCTCCGTGATTATTTCCTTGTTTTCCCTGCAGAGACTCAATGTGGTATCTGTTACCTCTGTGTCATAATCCCTGTTCACTAGTTACTCTGTATATTCCTCAGGATTGTTGAGCTTCTGAAAGATGACCTTTACTGCAGAGTTTAGGAGCTAATTAATATTCTGGTTCTCAGACTCAGATTAGTAAACAAAGTGAGCATCAAAAAAGTCTAAAACAAACAATATAGGGTGAGCAGTCTTTTCGAAAGAGCTCTAGGAACTCTTTAGTCTGTTCTTAGAACATATTTAATCTGAATACTTTCTCCAAGATGCAATGAACAGAATAATCAGTGATACAAATTATAGTTTCAATTTCTTCCATATATTTTGTCTTTGCAGGTTGAACTCGAAATTATTATTAGTATTGATCAATTAAGCAGTGCTTTGCCCAGCCAGAACTATGCCAGTGCCTTATTAGCCTTAGTTGTTTGAAGTTTGGCAGCAGTTGTGCTTGTAGTCTGTGTCCCAGGCTGTTACTCATAGATTGTGATGGAGTGTGTGTATTTTTTATTCGTGGTGATGAGGCTTATTAACTTTTATAGACTAAATCATATCTGAAATAGGACCGTGACTTTGTGTTTTCAACAAATCTGATATCAAAAGTCACATTGGTCTCTGGTCAGAAAACAGTACTCACACCTCTGTTCACTGATCAACTCTCCTCGTTTTGTCTCGTATGATACATGTTCTTCAGAATGCTGGAAAACAGCCTGGAACCCAGCAAAGGTTCCATGCATGACTGCACTGTTCTTTGTGCTGGTTTAGTAACTATTATCTTTTCACAGGTACTATTTAATTTGTGTTTTTTTCTGAAGCTGATAGCTGCTACAGGTGCCGCTAGAACACAAAGTCAAAAGCTCATCTTTATCTGTTTGTAGTTTGTCTTCTTTTGAGGAGTAGTTTTGAGTAAGATCTGTTTTGAGTAACGATGTAAGTGTTTTGGAATGTGGAAATTGGAGTGGAGCATGGAAGTGCTTGGTCCTGTAGAAAATTATGGTTTAGACCTGTACTAAATGAGTTGTTTAACTTCTGTCTGTTACACAGCCGTATGTAGGGTTACCATTTTTTCCCTCCTATAAAAGCTCTGAGGTCCTTTTGTAATAAGTTCTCTTTAAATTAATGCACTACCTCCAAGATGGAAGATTTTGTGTGTGTGTCTGTAGCATGGTACTTCAAAAGGAAAATTGTATGACGTTGTCATTTCAATTAGACAAAAGCTGAAAACATCAGTGAAATGCTGAAAGATGTAAAAACTGAGTGTAGAGACATTTTACAGAGCAGTCCTTTGGTTTTATTCTTTAAAAAAAAATAGGTGAAGATATGAATTGAGATGGTCCACATTATTTTTTTTCACATTTTAAATTACGTTCATTTACGATACATTATGCTGAGAAGAGGTAAAGGGTATGTTTGGAGCTTAAATTATTAGTTAATGATTTGTCACTGTTTTTCAAAATGTTTGAGCCTAGAAAATGGTCACATTTCTTTCAGAAAGGTGGTAAAGATTGTAGTCATCTCAGAAATGTGGTAGTTTTTCAGAGCTGGAATTCTACAGCTGAATGTTTAAGAAGCATGTATTTGGTGTGCTAAGTACTCTGATAAAGCATTGCAATGAAGTGTATTGGAATTGGGCACTTTGAGCATTCTTAACAATTAAATTAGGGACCCACACTTGACAACCAAATATTTAGGTACCTGCACTCAGACACTTCCGAATGGCATAGCTAGAATTTTGTTCATCCTAACACATCTGTCAAAGAATTTCATATTCAGCTTATTTCTCTACTCTTTTGAGCTATTATTCATAGAATTGAAAAAGGACCAAGTCTGTAGTACTTCTTAATGGCTAGAAAGACATAGAGAGCCTAAAGGTGGTTTTATGAAAATAAGCTAAAAATTAACAAAACTTGCACAGTAAGTATGCATAAAGATACCTTGTATCCTCTTGAGGATGATGTGCATTGTAATTACCTTGTGTGAAATACTGCACCTCAGGCAGTTGACTTCTACAGCAAAATATAGGTGTTATTTTTAGCCTGAGGCAGAAACTGAGGAGCATCTTCTTATCTGACAATCTTCTTTAAGCTAAAACATAGATGGGTGTTTTAATATATCCCATTTGTGGGCTTGCTTCTTCCTTTCATTAAAAAAAAAAAATGGGGCTTGTCAGATGTCAGATCAGTTTTGTCAAAGTTACCCAGAGGCTATTTGAATGCAGGTGTTGCTAAGCAGCTCAATATAAAAAACCACTTCTCATAGCATATTACATTTTTTATGAGATGCAAGAATGTTTCAGAATCAAACTAAGAGTTTGGAAATGGGAATATTGATGTATTTTTGCATGCATTAAGTATTCCTAGCTACCATTCTGCTTCCCTTTTTGATTTTTCATAATTTTTTTTGTGGTTGGTTTATTTAGAGTGTTTTGGAGGTTGTTTGCATGTTTTTATGTTCTAAAGCTTTCATCACTTTCTGCTGGCCTGAGCAGAGAGACCGGAAAATGAGATCTGAAACCTGGATTACCTACATTGTGCAAGCTATCAGTAATATCTATCCCGTTATGATGAGTGTAAGCATTCCCTACAGCTTTGTATTTAGGTGCTACAGCTTATTAATTTAGGTTGGGAATAGCTGTTCTTCTGTTTTGTGGTCCTCCTTGGATCAGTGTGGAAGGACTAGGATGGTACTCGTGCACTGCTGAACTTGTGGTTAATAAATCATGCTGACCTTACCTGACTCCATCTGGAAATAGTACAAAATGTGGGTATGCAGATGTGATACAGTGGTTTTCAAGCTGACTCTCAGACCTTTGGAAGCAACCAGTGTTGCTTCCCACTTCTAATAGTGTTTGGTGGGCTTGCCACGGCATTGCACAACTACAGGTGTTTTTAAATCAGTGCAGATTGGGCTTGAGGTTTGTGTAACAGATCTCAGTTTGGAAGGAGCAATGTTAAAAAGAATAGCTTTGGTACCACTTTGACAGATTGGAATGGTTTCTGTCCCTTTAAAATATACCTGAAAAAAATCTTTCTTTAAATATACTTGGATTTTTTATCCTGAGGCAGAAACTGAGGAGCAATTTAGTAGATTTACTGAAGTCATAGTCCTAGTAAAAAAGACTAAACTGAAGGATAAATTCAAGATGTCCCTATCCTGTAATATGTTACAGAACTTCAACAAATATGACAATTGTCATGATATTTAAGCAGATAAAGAAAGATAGCTAACTATATATATAGTTTAGAAGAGGCAATTTGTTGATGTGTCTGGAGAGAATTGATAAACATGGTAAATAAAAAGCAGCTCACTAAACAGAGGTGATTTTCTATTGTGCTGTTGATTGGTTTGTTTTTATCTTAATTTTGTTTTGTTTTGGTCTCTTGAATGCATGTTGTATCCAGTGCTCATACTTGCATATGAGATGGTATTTATAAAGCCTTTTTCATTTCTTCATAATCTGAGATAAACTTTTTTGAAGAACACTGGAAAAAACCAGGCGGGGTTGCATAAATGTTAACTGTCTTAAATCTGCAGTGACTATATGACTGGATTCTCCCTTCATTTTCCACACCACCTCCAAAAAGGTTTTTAATAGNGAGTCACCATCCCTGGATGTCTTTAAAGAGAGACTGGATGTGGCACTTGGGGCCACGGTTTAGTTGAGGTGTTAGGGCATGGGTTGGACTCAATGATCTTGGAGGTCTCTTCCAACCTCACGATTCTGTCAAAATGAGTATGGGATAGACAAAACTTGTATTGGAAAAAAGAGGTGACCACATGACAAAGTAGAGAAGCAGGATTTGAGTGTCAGAAGGGAGAATAAAAAGAATGTTCAAGTCAAGTTGTATATTCCATGGTTTTTTTAAGTATAGGTTCTGAAATGGAGGTTATGTTACAGCCATTCTTAAAACATGGGTGATGAAAATTTTTGGTCATATAAAAGGTGTATGAATCTAAGCTTAAATGTGAAAATTAGTTTGGTTACATTTGTATGAGCCAGTATTTAAAATTACAATTTTAAATAAACCTCTTTATTTCCCCATGAAATTGAGTTGGTAGCATTTATATAACCAATAGGTCAGGGTAGAGATCTAAATCTGAAACAAAAGCTGAAGAGTCTTTTTTTTTTTTTTCCTGTTTGGTTGTTTGCCACAGCCATTGGTTCTGCATAGCGGGGCTCCAGTGGAAACTTGGAGGGGCTGTATGAACTAGGATCTATGGCTGCACTGGTATCAAAAGTTGATTAGCAAAAAGGAAGTAAGGCCTGTAAAATATTTTTTCACAGTTTTAAGTGGATTTTTTTTTTTCTGTTATCATCTACTTTTATTCAACTTACAGAATTCAGATTTTTCTGTCTTTTGTGCAGGGATGGTTCTTTTACTTGGACACTGTTTATTAGGAAGGTGCACTAATTAATCACGAATGAATCCCCTAAAATATCACTGGATGTGTACTGCCATAAAGGGGTTGCCATCAGGGATTACAGATGCTGCCTTATATCTGGAACTTAGCCTGGACCATATTTTTCTGGCTGTATTCATGTATATGAACTATTTGTAGGCCAGCACTCTGGGAACTTCCTAGATGATGGGATGTAAGATGTGCACTCAGAGGGAGTGGTGCTGGCTTGGGGAACCAAGTACACTGAATGGGATGTGCGAGAGTGTGCTGGGTGAGATGGGGAGCTGCCTGTCCAAGGAAGCTTGGAGAATCCAGTGATAGGTCATAGATGTTTGTGCCTAGGGATAGCCACCAGACTCCAAACTCAACTGTGCATCTAGGCTTGAACCAAAGTAAGTGCAGTTGGTTTCATTTGAAAGGTCTTTGTTTTGAATCAGCTACAAGTCCCAGGAAGGACATGTTTTCACTGTGATAGGCAGCCCTTCCGAAGAGGACTATAAATAATGTCTTCTGTTTGCTCCTTTTTTATTTTACATATAGAGAAAGCTAGTTTGAAAACAAAGCTTTTGCAGTTTACTTGGCTTGTAGTTATGGAAATACATTCCTTGAAATATTTTACTCTTGAGAAAACCATGAATTTCCTAGTCAGTATTTTCATGTGTTAGCAGCTACTAGTACAAGTTGATTTGAAAGGTGCAGATGTAAGTGAAAACGAAAATTTCTTGAGAACAAAAGAAAAGTAATCACTTTCTTTTCTCACTTTTTTGCTTCTGAGAACTTGACTTAAATTTTAGGTGGCATACATCATGTCTGTAAGAGGACATTCCCTTTATCAGTTGTAGCCACAGATTTTATTTAACAAGAACAGTCTCAGAATGGCATGTTCAGTCATGCCTTAACTGTATGACAAACAAAATGCCTGAAGCAGATAGAGATAACAGCAAATGGGGACTGTATTCTAGCAAAGAGACACTGGCTCATTAAACAATCGTGTTCATCCCTGGTATTCCAACCCTTTCTTTTCTTTCTTTCCTCAAAATTCTGGCACCACCAGGTACTGATGGTAGCATGCTCCAACAATTAAGAGGTGAAAGGATGTGAAACCTGTATGTCTGACAAGTTCATTTAAGGTAAAAACATGTTATACCAATGCAACATTTGATCACTATGAGTATTTAATTTGTAGCAAATCTGTTTCCCAAAGTACAACAATGAAAAACGTCACATAAAGTGCACTCATTTAAAGTGTAGCTAACAATCTTCAAAAGTCCTTTTGTTTGTGTGTGTAGTGAAGGAAAGTAGGAGGGTGGATAAAAGCTAGAATAATCTTTAAGGTTCAGATTTAAAACTTCATCTTAAAGACAAAAAGAGAAAAGGGTAGAGGTGCTGGTTTTTGAGCCTTTGTTTGGCTTCATTTAGAGCAAGCAGGCATATTTTCTATTTTGCAAAGTACCGGGTTGCTTTATTTCTGGTTTGTTTTGTAGCCTCATCCTCCATTTATCTTAGTAATTTGTTTCTGACTAATTTTTTAATAGCCTGTTCGGTACCATGTCCACTTCTGTAATCAATGTATGATTTGTTGTTCTTCATTCTCTAGTGTAGTATCCAATTTAATTAAATGAGACTGACTGTTTTCATTAGTTGTGGTAGCTATTTAATTCTTAATTTCACCATAACTCCTGAGTGTATGCTTCTAGGGCTTTATTTCTTACTTATTTCTTCATGTCTTCATTCTCAGTACAAGTTTGTAATGTTTATGCAAAGCTCTATGCTTGTAGGGAAATTTTTATTAAATTATCTTTTGAAGTTTTAATGGATTGCTGTTTTTAAAGATTGTGTGCTGGGAACTTTAAAATAAAACATCCTTTCAGGCTGTGAATGGATATTGCGTGCCTTGGACTTTTTTTTGTGTCTCCAGGTATGTCTGAGGTAGGACAAAGGTCAAATGTTAACCATCTCCTCAAGTTACCTTTCAGATTAAGGAGACATGAATGTCAGGAATTTGCAGGATTGAGTTTAGTGAGGCCAGTAATGTCAAAGTATTAGCTGAAAAAGTGAGGAGGGGAAGAAGGGAATGTGGCAGGAGGGAGGGGGGTATTTTGCAGATACTTTAAATATACTTCACCCAAGGCAGAGGGTGTGTTAACATGGGATCTCAGAACTGGTGGTGTTGGGGTGAAAAAGTGTGTTGCATGTATTTTGCTTTTAAATTAAAAAACTGTTTGACTAGTTGTGGAATGGTTTGGTTTTGAACAAAATTAGCATTTGCTGCTGCTTGGATTTTTTTTGTTTGTTCTTACTATTTGTCAAATGTTTGAACACCTCTGAAGGTCTGTGGAAGTGTGATCATGGATGTTTAGTTTTTTGTATTTTTTTTTCTTTTTTTTTAATTGGGAAGCTTTGCAAGAATGTGCCTATTTTCTGCTTAAATGCATTTGCTGCTTATAATTTAAATGAGTTCATAGATAAGTCTTTTTACTTTCAAGACCAATCCTCTTCAAAAGATCGAGCTGTCCTTGAACGGTGGATTTGTAGAAAGCCATTTATCTCCAGAAGGCTTTTTTTCATTGTTCAGAACATAATCCTGTCCTCTAAATATTTAATCTAGTAGTCAGAGTGTTTTATACACAGTTGGATTGAATTCCTTGATTTTTAGGGAATGCTGAACTTGAAAATGATGTTTGAGTCAGTTCTTCTTGAAATATAAGTAGATACCTGCTGTTGTAATTAACTGACCCAGGACTTGAAGAATTTGCCAGGAATTCACTCCATACAGTCATGATGCATTTAAACTTGCTACTGTGTTGGAGCAGTTTACTTGTGGGTATGTCATGATGCAACAGCACCAAAACCTGGACAGAAGTTAACAAGAGGGAACAATTTCCACTCAGCTGTTTCAAAGCATTTGGAAAGAGAACTACAAAGCTAAGTGAAGACTTGAGAATTCTTGTTTTAATCTTTAGTGTCTTTTGCTACAAGATACTTAAATGGGCCTGTAATGAGGCACAAGGAATTGTTTTGGCTGCTTACGCATTTCAGACATTTGGCAGCTGCCTGTTTCATCCTCATAAAAAGTCCTTTGATTGTCGTCTCTTGACAGTAAATAGCATGAGGATATGAAGCTTATACACTGCAAATCTCTGTGCTGTTTCTGCTGGTAGAGTACTGTACCAGAAATGGCCACATCACTTCCAGACGCTAATGTCTGGTAGGAGTACTAAATGTAGTTTGTTTTGAGACATGAATAAAATTAAAATATACTCATGGGTGTGCTTGAGCTTAATTTGAAGGCAGCCTCAATTTCCAAGTCAAACTTTACTGATTTTATTTTATGCTACTATGAATTGGTCAGCAAATTTTATTATTTTTGTCTTTGGTTCCTGATTTTGCTCAAACATCAATTTCCAGCATGGCCTTTGTCAGTACAGCCACTGCTTACTACAGATATTGATTGGAAGTTTACTTGTTTTCATCAAATAGCCCTTTCATAGGCAAGGGGGAAGGTTGGGGAATCCTCTTGAGAAGGTACTTTATAATGCAGTCAAAAGGTACATCTGTGTATCCTTTAGCTTCTCACTAAGATCATGCAGCAATACACATGGAATGGGATCTGCAGAGTCTCTATGTGACAAACAGGCATATTGTCTCTTATCTTACAGAAGATGGGCAGGGCTTTTGTGGTTGGTTTTCCTCTGCAGCTTTTAATCCATGAGTCCCATTTCTTCTTTTCCTTAAATTGGAGAAAGTTGCCACTCTCAGTAGTAGTAAAGCTACAAATTCCATAATGAAAGGCCAAAAAAAAAAGACGCGATCCAGCTAATATGCAGCAGAAGGAAATGCAGTGTAAGTGAATGCACTGAGAGAAAGGAGCAGAAAATAATTCATGGAAGGAAGAGAGATTTCTGGTCTTGCCAATTTTGATTTGATTTCAGTGAACTATCAGATCACAAATCCATTGGAAGCTGACCTTTATTGGATTTGGTGCATTTGAACATGTTTGCTCAATATATAGTTTTAATCATAGAGTGTGTGATGTGAGTTGTGGCCTTTACTGTATATCTGTTTATGTAGCCAGTAGAGTAAGAGTTGGAACAGTGAAGCAGGAAAGGTACATTTGGATAGGGCAGCTCACTTTTTGGGCGTGGGTAACTCTAGCAAATGTTACAAGAAGAAGTATATTTCTACCCAGAAAAATGTGTACATTTTAAACAGTCCATCTTTCTTCATTCTCGTAATGAGTAATAGAGAATCAATTGGCTGTTCCAAAACCATAAGCTTTGACTTTTAGAAGATTTTCCTTTGTATATTTTAGGAGAGCTTTTCAAATGCATCTGATTACTTGTTTGTATGGACCGTTTTTTCCCAAATTGTTTGCTTCTGCACATTTTTTTAGATGCATCTTTGGACTTGTGCCTGAATACTTTTTTACACTTGAGCTTTGAATTGCAAAACATTTTGCCTGAATCATCTCAAAAAGGCAGTATTAATCTCATTGTTGCCCAAATGTAAGAAAAATTAAAGCCAAGTGGACCCTGAGATTTCCACTTTGGGGGGAAATGGGTGACAGGGCATGAAAGATAAAGCAAACAAGCCTTCTGGCTCTGTAAATGCGTAGAAATGTTGATTGGAGGAGGCCTTTGGAAGAGTCAGAGCAGTACTTTGAGCAGCCCTGGATCAGGTCAGTCTTGGTTTTATCTTACTGAAGCCTGAAAGCCTTTAAGGACATGTCTCCAACTGTCTCTCTGAGTAACCTGACCCAGTGCTGTGCTGCTGCTCTCTTACTGAAATATTGTTTCTAGTGTCCAGTTGATGCATTTTGTACCCTTTGCTTTATCATCTGCTGCTTCTGAGAACAGCATGGCTCCCATCATCTTTGTAACTAACCTTCAGATAGTCTGAGGAGAAGTCAAATTACTCCTTGACTTCTTCCTTATCAGGCTGAACAAGCCCGTCTTCAAGTGCTCTTGCTCTAAAAACCCTCTCTAGTTTCTTTTCCTGCTGTTTACTTTATTTCCTGTTTTCAGAAATTACTCTGATTTTGTACTTTAATAATTTTTAAATAAGAATAAAAGGAGTATAGAGCATTTTTTTGTTGGTTTTCTTAGTCCTTGTTGTAAGTGAGGTGAAGCTAATCTTAGAAAAGTGTCTTTTTGTTGGTTCTCTTTGCTGGAGTTACTGGTCATCAGACACATATCAGAATGAGTGTGGGTTGCTTCTTTTTTATTAAGGAATAAGAAACAAAAAGAATTACCTGTTTCTCAAGGTAACTTCCTCAGAAGCTAGTAAAAGTTTACATTTTTCTCAGATTTTTTTCTTTCCATGTGTTTCAGGGGCCTAGGCACCTTAATTCAACTGTTCTTTCAAAAAATTAAATCAATATGGATCCACAAACGATATGTCCAATGTAGTAATTTTAGGTAGGAAATATTTTTTAGGTTGTTCCTCATTCTTTAAACTGAAGCATTTTAGTTGCAACCAGAAGTATTTCTAGTAACAAAAATACTCAGTGCTGATTAGGATAGATATGTATTCTCATATTTATAGTATTTAAAAAAATTCTGGTATTGCTTACAAGAGCCACTTGGAGACTCATAATCTTGGTGAATTATGGAATGCACATACAAATGTATCTGTTTTTCAGTTACAGATAGTTTAAATTTGAATCAGAAAACAGCACTGTTTATTCTGACTAGTAGAAAAATTTAACTTTTCAAATCTATCCCCATATCTTAATCATCTGATAGTGCTTGTTTTTATAAAAGCAATGTGCTGCCTTTGTGCTGATAAAAAAGTGCTTACTCCACTACCGTAAGAAGAATATATGTTCTTTTTAAGTTTTAAGGTATGTTTAGTAGGGTTTTTTTGCAGGATGGTTTTGAAAGCTGAATGATACTACTGTTTTATGAATAACTTAGCTTTGTGTTTTTAAGAATGGTGTTTTATTTCCTTGGTTTCCATTCAGAAAACCAAATTCTAGATTGTCTGTCCAATGAAATTTATTGGGTTTTTGAAGCTTCCCTTAATGGGCAGTATGAATTGTCAGATATGTACTTTTTGGTGATGAAGTTTTTCTTCATTCCTAGGTTAAATATGAGTTTCATCCTTTGATTTTGATTTGACTCTTTAGTTGTGCTGTTATTAAACTTGTACGTGGGCAATGCAAAAATGAGCTCTCTTCTTGCTTTGTTGATCAGAATGCTGTGGAACAGCTGATTTGTGAATAAAGTGCTTGATTTAGTTGTGGAGCCCAAATCTGAGCAAGTCTGAGGAAAACTCAAAATAATTTTGTCACTTTAATACTGGTTCATATTATGCTTTCATTTGTCTGTAAAATGTTCCAGAGAACAAGAGCTGACTATTGAGATGCTTAAAAGACTTTTCTTTTGACAATTTTTCAAGGGAATTTTTCAAGGGTCATATTCAAATTGTCTCTGTCTTCCAGTAGTGGATAACTATGATGTCCATAATCTAAAATTTACAGATGGGATAAAGCTTAATAGTAATCATAACGTTAGAGTGGTCATAAAAGTCCATTTGATTTTATTGTTGTCTCCTCCAGTAAGGCTAAATAGCATGTTCTTCCCCCCTCAACTCTTTTTCTTTCTTCATGATTTGTATGTAAGATATGTAGTTTAATTTCTTAAGTATTTTGCTATTAAACTAAAGGTCGTGTGAGAATCCCCAGGAATCGGCTGTTTCCCAAGAATGTGACTCCTGAAAGATGGCCTGTTGTAACATGCTGCTTCTGCAGCCATGATGTGCTGCATGTCAGAGTAAATTAGAGCACAGCTTATTCATTCTCCTGCTGCATCACAGGAGTTGGGATTTTGAATACCCATTACTCCTTATTCTTCAGACTTCATTAATAGTTTTGGACCATAAGTAAAGTTCTAGGTCACTGGCCCTTTCCCTATTAGTGTTAGTGGACCCCTTTTTAAGTCTACTGGAATGTGAAGAATGAAGTTTTACTTCCCTTTTTGGGAACTCCTAATTTTTGCCAATTTTATGATTACTTCAAGCTTCTGCATTGCTTTAAGGAATAAAAGGGTATCACTAATTTATTTACTATGAATAATTAGAATTTACAACACAAAGCAATGACATTTAAGCCTTAGCCTTTGAGGAAGCTAATTATCATGTATATGAAGATTCCCTGGAAGATGGGAACTGAATGCTGAGAAGGCTTGTTTTAATGAGACTGGTTTAAATTTCTTTTTTTATGTTAAGGCCTCTCTTTATTCTGATGCCCTACTCATAAGATGAACAGAAAAGTGAGATTTGAGTAAACAACTAGGAAATTATTTTAAACAATCATGTTTCAAATCATATTAAAAAAAATCAGGAGCTGAATTTCAAATTGAGATGTACAATTCTATTCTTTAATGTAAAATTATCTTTTCAAATGTCAGTTTAAAAGTAGCAGCTTCAAATATTGTTGGATTTTGCAAAGTTACATTCCGTAGTAGTTTTGAGAAGTACACACAGGTTTAACTTGGTGTAGAAACTATATTGCAATCAGTATTTTTTTGCTTCCCCAAAAGCCCCTCACATTATCTTATTAAAACGGACTTTGCATGTTGATGGTTGTGGTTTTTCAAGGAAAAGGATCAGGAGGAGTGAGAATGTTCTCTTTTGTGTGTGTGTGTGTGACTGTATCCAAGTTACTATCCGTAACCCAGGTTTTGTTCTGCGGCAAACTCATTTAAATCCTCCTAGGAATGCACGATATCCTTGCCAAAGGGTTTCACCAAGCAATTGAATGCTGTGTTTCAAAATAGGCATTCTTTACAAATACTTCCATTAAAATTTTTGTCTTTAAGAGTAGACTGTAGCAGTGCATGTGCTTTGTGGCGAATAGAGGTAAATGTTTGGTCTGTGCTGTTGAATAATTAAAAGTTCAGCATGGGTAGCTTTGCCAGGAGTGTTGCTCACTGGAGGGTGAGCATATGAAGAAAACCACAAATTAAAGCACTGTAGGAGGGTATTAAGTAAAACAAACTATTGGACTGACTAAAAAGAGAAACAAAAAATGACAATTCTTGTCTCTTTTTTTAAAAGTTATGCATCAAAGCCAGCAGAGTCAGATATATTCTCAGTGTTTCCAACACTTGGCCCCACACACAGATAAACTTTTCAAACAGTGTTTTTCAGATCTTTCCTCTGGAGGTATACAACAGCATCTCTTACTGAGAACTGTGACCACTGCAGATTGGGTCGGACCTGTCCTGCTTCAGTAGAACCTGCATTTATCTGCCAGGGAAGATCCTCAAGGAGCCAACTGCTTTAGACTTGGGGTTATGGTCAGTCATCAGCTGTGGCAGTGTTAGTACTGGGTTCTGTGCCTCTTGTGTGCCTATCTCACTTAAGGTACAGTTACTAATAGTGGGTGTGCTGTTGGCCCAGTACAATGGGAAATAAGCAGTAGGTTTGGATACTTTAAATGAATGTTTTCAGTTCCAAGGTCTGGTAGCATGGCCACGGCCATGGCCATGTGCTCCATTTCATTTGGAGGATCCATCTGACTTAACTGTGCAATTCTTTTCCTCAAACAATTATTTTGTCATAATGTAAGTCATGTTGTTGCGTCTTTCTGGTTAGATTGATATTACTGTGTTACATTGATGAGCACTTGCTGTTAGGAGTGCATGTTGAAGAAATATTTCTGTTCTCTGTCCAGTGGAAACAAGTGTGAGTATTCAGATTAAAAAGGGAGTTGGTTCATCTCCAGTAAGGATAAACATTTGAAAATGATCATGTCCAGATAACTTGCTCTCCAAGCAGTTGTCCGAAGTAGTCTCTGGTCTGGTAATACTGATTTCTAAGAAACCTTGGAATACTGAGGAAGTTTTCAAAGAATTTGAGTATAAAATTATGATTATAACTACAAAAGCAATTCTAGGTTCATAAATCTAGATCAGCTGATGTTTGCTAGATAGAAGTCAGTTCCAAGTAAATTAGTGAGAGATCTATTTTACTTCATTTTCTTGACTAATGAACAGGCAGTGTAATTTAGCAGATCTTTTTTTCCTAGTATTTTAACTGAGACCATCACAAAAGTGTATTGTAGTTACCTTGTAAAAATCTTGTGTTAGCAGGAAGGCAGAGGTTCTAAGAAAGGTAGCAATTTAGATTAAGCTAGCAGGAATGTAGGTGTGAACTAGTTTCTTTAGTAGGTGTGATAGACTAATAGTAACTGAATTTAATACTCTGGTGCAGTCACTTGGATAAGGTCAGGAAGGGAAAAGTTTAATTTAGGAACTCATATTCTGTGCTTTAAAAAAAAGAGCCTGTAATTGAAGTGACATAAGAGCAGTTGTCCTCATTCAGGGAAACACTCTAGAAACATCCTAACAGGCTTTCTTGGGAGGGATGAGTGGGAATGTGTTTGAAAGCAAAGCAAGTGTGGAACAGCTTTTTTTATTTCCTTTTTTTTGACTGTTACTTTCTGAGATTTAAACTATATTCTGCTTAGGGGAATTCTTGATATGTACCTGTGTCTTCTGATGAAGAGCCAGCGTGCTGCAATCTGTGAGAGCAGAGTTGCCCTGCTGCTTATGCTTGTTTCTCCCAATTTGCTGTGCAACTGCAGGTGGTTTCTGTGGGATGTATGCATGAAGGTTGGTGAGGATAAATGTATTCTTGGTACGGTTTGTTATCTTTATTTGTTGTTTCTGTTGCCACTGCAACTCCTCCTGCAAAGAGTTTACTGTTAAAAACTCCTAGAAAATAAGGCTGCAGGGAGCCTTGAAGAACTGTCTGGTTTGTCATCTTGTCCCAACAGCATTCTTACACCTGTATTATTCCTGATACTTATCTTCCATTGATGTGTACTTTAAAATCTCCAGTGATGACGGTTGCTTTTCTAGGCAAACTGCTCTATGCTCCTTTTTTGGATGTGGCTTTTTGTATATTGTTGGGATTTTTTTCTGTAATATACTCATTATTCTTGTGACAAAATCTTACTGGGTTGAATGAAATGCCTAAGTGAATCAGTCTGCATCCTATTTGCAAGGTGTGTTTTTGTTTTCATTAACCCAGTTGGTTGTTTACAATGTGAGCTGAGATTTTGAGAGAAAACTTTTCTTACAGCATTTTGTATCAGTTGTGAATGACTGTGAAAGCCTTTGTGGCTGCTTGGTATGCGAATGCATAGATGTACCTGTGTCTTGCTTCCCTCTCCACAGTTTAGAAACAGTCTTCAAACACAAACCATAAATAGAAAAGGAGCTACAGAAGAGAGTCAGAGCCTTTCATTATCCTAAGTCCATTTAATAAGATACTACGTTTTGCAGAAATAAAGAAGGCCAGAAAAATCCTAGGCCCCACTTATATTCCAGGCATAAACTACTGCAGCTAAATTATCATTACCTTTTTTTAATGTTTACAATCTATGTCATAAGTACAGTTAAAAAAAGGCCATAGGAGTCTGTATGTGTACAAAGCTCTACTTATAAAAAGGAATTCCCTGTTAAAAAAAGTGGAAATTTTTTCTTAAAGCAGAAATAAGAGAATACTAAAATCCTAGCAGTGTAGAGCATAGTGCAGTACCTGTGTTACGATCCTTTGTGGTCTTGTTTTTAATGGATATTTTTTCCTAAAATGACTTGCGTATGTTAGCAGGAGAAGTCACTAATGTGAGGTATGCTATGTATGCAAGGTATACATATTTTAATGTGTTTTTGTATATTGTGCCATGAGAAGGGGTAATTCATTACAAATTTCACATGGAGTTAGGCCAGGTCCTTGTACTGTCAGCTGTGTTTGTGCACCTGTTGTAATAATAGGGCAAGTGGCAGGTCTGAAGATTTGCGTTTTTGGGGCTAATTGAATTCATGTATGGTGGGATCAGTTCCTGTACAGGCAAGCATGCCAAGACAGAAGGATGGGCAGTACAGGCATCAGGGTGAACAGAAGATGAGGTTGGGCTGTTTGACCAGACTGTAGGTATTTCTGACTTCATGCTGTTTGTGTTGGACAAGGCAAGTTAAGTCCAGCTTGTTCTTGTCTCTCCATTCCGCTCATTTATATTTGTGTTGCAGTTTTCTTTCAGTTGCAATGGCCCTGCTGCAAGTGGAGCCAAGAAGAACACGTGAGAAGGAGTGTGTTAATCCAGTCTCTGACTCTTGATGGGCTTTTTACCTAAGGAACGTTAACACAGGGCTATGCCGTGATGTGGCATGATGGTGACATTCCAGTGATTGGATGGATGAGCTCTGCAGCTCTGTAGTAGACCTCCTTTTTCAACTTACAGTAATAACAGCTGTGCAGGTTACGAGGGGAACTGTTCTGTAGCACGTACAGCCTGCAGGTTCAAGAAGTCACCTGGGCCTTTTGTTGTAACTTTGAAGTCTGAATCAGTAGTTTGTTTCCCTCTAAAAATACATGGTGTTTAGTATTATTAGGGACACTGTTTATGAAAAGAACGGGCCTAAGCC
>VXBB01016055.1:132241-142562 GCA_013399915.1 Illadopsis cleaveri | reverse complement strand
TAGAAAGGGGGAAGGAGGGGGAGGGCTGGAATGGGGTATTTTAGTCTCTGAAAATAAAAAGTACTTTTGCCCAAAATGTTTGTGCTTTACATGACCTGAGTTTCTGATGAAAGATCCATCTCTTACTACCTTCATTATTAGCTTTCCTGGAACGGAATATCCACACTTGAATGAGAGCTACTCTCCACGGATTATAATCAGGCTTCTTCCAATTATAATGCATATAATCCCTAGCAACAGTATATGTATTTTACAACCAAACTGGTGAAGTTGTGGCACTTTACATACCTAAATATTTTTTCAATGAAATAACATGTTAAAAAAAAAGATTATAAAGGAAGAAAAAGCAACATTTCTTCAGTCTTATTGATTGGGAAATTTTCAGAGAGAACATATAAATCAGTAAATCTGATATTAGTTTTTTCTGTTATTAAATAGTTGATGGTTACAAAGCAGCTACTAGGTGTATGAGATTAATNGCAGATTTGATCTAAAAATCTTCCACACCGTTTTCAGACTTTTGGTATATGTTCAGAGGACCTAAATATAGAGAGTTTTGAACTGCTAATGATCCATCCAACACTATCTGCAGACAGGAGGGGGCACAGTTACTGAAATGTCATACTGACATATTCCAGTTGTGCTCTTTTTTAATGTGTCAAAATAATTATTTCTGTTCTGCATTAGAACCTAAGTGGATAGACGGTTGCAAATGTACTTATGGAACCTGATGTTTATTTTAAAATAATGCCTTTCTTTCACAACTCCACTTGAAAATTCAGGAGAATGAAATGTATTTTTCAGGATGTCTTCAGTAAATTTCCTGCCATGGAATTGTTTCCTTAGCCTCTGATGCAATATCCAACAGCTGAAACCTGAAAGGTGTTATTGGCATCATTGATTCTTGAAAATATAAACCCATGAGTAAATACTGGTAACAATTTAGCAGCTGTTAGTATTTAAACATGCCAATTAACTTGTCATTAGGGAAGATTACTCACTGAGCTTTGCAATGTTGTATCTTGCCTACTACAGATCGAGTGGAGTCATTTTAAAGCAAGTCAGGTATTTCCACTGTTTTGCTGTAATTTTTCTGCATGGTGGGGATAATCTGATACAAACCTGTCAAAAAAGAAAAAACAAAATAAAAGGATCTTCTTTGTTCTCACTTACACAATTATACACCCACCAACCACTCTTCTCTGCTCTCTTCCTCCTTTTTTTCTTGTATTTGTTGTCAGGTTGCTCTGGCGTTTCTTACCTGAGTGGTGTTGGCCCCAGCCCCAAATGGAGGGTCAATTGCTGCTCTGGAACTGTGATTCTCATTTCAATATATCTGAGAAAAAATGTCAGCCAGCAGGGGCTGTTCAGCTACTGTTTCAATGTCTGAGACAAAACCTTAAAATACAGGTGCAAGATCAGGATGGGGCATATGAAATAAGCGTATGTTAAATAAGCTTAACAACCTGCAGATAGGAAAGATTCACAGGTTGGTCTGGTTCTGGGCAGCTCAACTTTAGTTGAGCCCTGTTTTGACCTATGCAACAAAATTTCTACCCAAAACACAGTAGAAATCCTTTATACTTCTCTGTGTGATTTAGTTATAATTTAGTCTTCTAGAAATGCTAATTATTGCTTTTATAGCATGGCCAAGGCACACGTCTGTACTGCTGATACAAAACCCATCACCTGGGACTTGGGCTGAGCCCTGCTGAGTGCTGAAAATTTGGTGGCCTGTAAAAAACATAAACACATCAACATTTTCACTTTGTTCTAAGTAGAGCACTAACCTCTGCAGGGATTTATTAATAAAGAAATTTCATCACATAGGCTGTGGAACAAATCGTAGTGATACTACGGTTGGTTAACTAAGAATAAATTAAGCAATAGAGGAATAAGAGTGCAAACAGTGGCTTATTTTTGTCACTGCCTCACTTTTTTTGACAGGAGTGGCAGGTTTTTTTTTGAAGATGCTGTGAGTGACAGTGACACTCAATAGTGTCACGGGGGACAGGAGGCATGATATGGGAAGGTGGCCAGAACACTGCCTCACTGTGGAGAGTCCTTTGCACCAGCAGAACACAGGGGCTGCAGAAATTAGCAGCAGGCTTCTTATTTGAGAAATGAATTGAAATAATACATGTTAGGTTACTAAACATCAGGGGAGCAGGTTCACAAAGACCTGCCCGAGGCACTAATTGTAGTCCAGGTCAGTTTGACTAATTTTATTCCATACTGTTGGACATAAAATTGCCTGTAAATACCTTAGGAATGGCTTTGTGGCATTCTGGGAATAATGAAAGTAAGTATACACAGAATTTTGTTTTAATAGCATTTTGAAGATGAAGTCATAATCTTGCCCCCAACACGCTCATTGTCTCATATGCAGACCATAAAAGTCTCTAAAAAGAAATCTGCAACCTTTCATGGACTAAAATAACTTCTAACTTGTGTTTTAATAATAACCAGCATGCACCAGAGGAAGTCTGAGAAATGTTAAATATTTCAAGTCAAAGCCAAGCACGAGCCACAGGGTGCCGCTATTCTGCCAAATAACGAGCATTTCCTGCCTTTTACTTGCCCAGTGAATTTGGGACAACAGGAAAAGTTGCCGTGATCCCTTTGAAGAGCTGAGGAATGGTTTCAATCCCGGTGACTCCACTTGAGGAATTATGGGGTGTAATACGGCTGCTTCACTGCAATCAGTGAAATGATTAAAATGAGGAGTGAAATTCGGCATGAACAGAATGACAGAAGGGAGTAAAACGCAGAGACAGAGCCAGACAAGCTCCGAATAACTCTTCCTTTCCACTCTTATCACCACACAAAATTCTGATCAGATGCTTTAGTCTATGGTTTAATTAGTGTGTACCGTATTTAGACAGGCTCCTAACATTTTGAAGTTGATCCCCCAAGATCTTGATGCTCCACCTGTTCTGGTGTTATGCACAGAGATCTTAATTTAAAATATGCCTCATTCCTGAGCTGCAAAAAGCCTTCTGGCAGCCTTGTCCTTCTGTACCTGGGATGAAGATGAGGTTAAGTAGTAAATGGCCGAAATGCTGGTCTGCACTGATTGAGTAAATCTGTATTGAAGTGGCCTTGGAAGAGATTAGCTCTCTTTGGTCAGTAGAAATTTTTTATTCAAATGCTTTATAACCAAAGCTGCAAGTACCTTGTTAGGGGAAATTTTATTGCCTTGTAGTTGCTTCTTGTAGTAACCCCAAAGTGATGAAGTGCTTCCTCATCTTTATACTGATTTTGTAATGCCTTGCAGTGATAATTTTCAAGAATAGCAGATTCTCCTGCTTTTTAATAGCTACCTTGCTGAGGAGAATGTAATTACTTTTCCATAAACTGCTGTAAAAACATGACAAATAGAAGATTGTCCTACCTCAGCTCACTGCAATACCTAAAATTTTTGGATTTATTCATTTCGGTTGTTTACACTTCTCATCTTAGTTCTAGGCTAAGAACTGGACCCTACCTTCCGTACATTTTGCTGAGATTCTAAAATAGGAATGGAAACCAGGTCTCAGCACCTACTCATGGCAATAAGGCTAAAAAAAAAATACAACAACAACAACAACAATAATAATAATAACATTTCAAGTAATTTTGCAATGGGTAGAACACTGCCATATTTACTTCCAAAACAGCTGCTAGGAAACAGTCATGAACTGCAAGAGAGTGGGATTAGCTGGGCTAAAATATACCACAACCACCTGTGTAGTATTTGGGATTTAAAACTTAAGGGGTGGCAAACACTAGACTAAGAACTGAAAGATAAACAGATAAAATTATTTTAATCTTGCACTTACTCCTATTTATACATATAAGTATCTTCTTTATAAACTTCCCACCTGTCTGCACAATTAAACATAAATATAATTAAAAGAGATTTTATTTGTTTGTATTCAGCAACATAAAGTATTTCTAGCATCATTCTATAAAATTCTGCGAAATTCCCCACTCCTCCAAAACTATTAGGCAAATGTTAGAGCAATACTACTAAAAATAATGAAAGTAATAATAACAACCCACTATGGATTCTATGGGCACACCATTTGAGCCACTGAAAGTAATCAGAGATGCAGAGACAGTGAGAAAAATGTTATGCCAATTATTTATTGGACCAGTTTTTCAGACAATCTTGCTTTACAACTAAAGAAAATGTCTGCAAGCCTGATGCCATTCTGTACCCATAGTAGCACACCATGGTTATGATTAAACTGAAGACTAAAGGTATTTAAAACTTTACACGGTTATATGAAAACTCAGCAAATGCAGGGAACATTTGGAAGCTCATTAGACTGAAGATCTGATAGTTAAAATTACATATTACACCTGTAAAATGTGATTCCTTGATGGATTTATACTGTCTGGCTGAAGAATCCTGGGCACATTTTAAAAGAATTAGACCTGTACTGCATATAAACTTGGAATCATGGTTATTCAGTTCTGACAAACTGGAAGTCCTTGAACAGATAATTACACAGAATTTTTGAGCCTCAGTTTTGCCTCCTGACAAGACTCAACTCAAACCAAAGGGACATCACAGTATCGAAGTTGGACTTCCTTGAAATATAAGGAAAAACTTTTAAAAAGAGACCCTAAATATTGTATGTCAGCCATGTCAGTTTAATTTTGTTCTTCAGTTAAAAGAAACAAATCACTACAATAAAATTACTTACACTGCACTTCATCATGTTGATCATCATCAACATCAACAGATTTATTACCTCATCTACTTCAGTTATTTGAGTAGTAATATTGTGTTGACCAACTGCTTACGCACTTTTCTTAGCAACCAACTCTGAATTAAAAATCTGTAAATCAGCATGAACTCTTAACACTGTTTTCTCAAATATACTAGTTTTCTACTAGTTAGCAGGGAAACAGTAAAAAATACGACTGTAATTCTTCACCTTTTGCCCAAGATTGCACCCTGGGGAATAAGTTTTGCAGCATGTCTGAGATATTAATAAACCAGGTAAGTCAGGAAAAGAAAATAATTTTTTACAAGGAAGCCATGACGGAGCTCCTTTTCCATTTAGGCTGACTCACCAAATTCCTGTCTACAGAGCCTCACTGAAGCCAAAATATGAGTTCTGCATTTTCTTCTAAAACTTTCTGCTTGTATTTAGATGAAAGTTAGAGTTTCCTTTGCATGGCAGTACAAACCCAGAGTTCATTAATTATTCTTGCCTACTTAGGTATCTTTTTACCGTGTTCAGAATGGCTGTCTCAGTATCTTTCTCTTTCTCTCACCAAAAAAAAAAAAACATGCATCACACAATACTGATACAAAACTTGGAAATGTAACTGCAAAAAAGTCTCAGCAGGTGTTCTCAAAAATCAATTTTGTTGAATATCTACTGTATTATTTAGATGCCTGGGCAGCATGCAGTCACATTCCAGATTCGTTTCATGAACAAGAACTTTTTTGGAAGCTACAGGCTACTGGGCAGCAGGGTCCTTTTTGTTTCCTTGAATATGAAACAACAGTGGAAGTAGAAGAAAATCACAGAAAATCTGGTCAATATATAGAGTAAACAGTAAAGGCGCCAACTGATTACCGGTTTTGTGTCCCATTAATTTCTGAAATACTGAAAATAGCTGCCCCCAACACAAATAGAAAGTGTTTCTAATGGGCTGAAGCATTGCAGACAAGAATCTTAAACACGTAAGTAAATAGTCAATAAACAAATTTATTTATAAATAAATAAAGGACATTAAAAACGAGATGTTGTATGACAAGATCTAGGTAGACCAGAGAAGAAACCACTGAAAGAGAGGGATGAGTTTAAGGATTTGCCCAGTTATCAGCTTGACAAGACACACTGTGGTGATATTCCACAGTGACAGAATAAAACAAGATGGCAATGGAGAACTCAGAGGGAGGCAAATGATGTCTTCTGCAGAACTGAAAACTACAAACAGGAGTAAAAAAGAAAAGAAGAAGAAGAAAAAAAGGTACTTAAGTAGCTACATTTTCATTTGGACAGTAGAGATGTCTAGGGTAAAGAATTTTCAGCTTACATCAGTAGCTGAGGCTGTGTTTGAGGATACATTCACTGACAGAGAAAGCGCTAAGAAAAAAAAAGGTGAATATTGTGGAATCCTCCCTCCTTTAGCTATTTTCAACCCAGTAGTCCACACACCTGCACCATCAGGAGATCAGGAGATAAAGGAATTATTAGAAAACAATAAATTTTCTCCTTTAGGCGTACTGAAAGTGACACAGTCTTGTTAAATGTTACTTCTGGATTAAAAATTGACTTCTGGGTGGAAAAAACAAAATGTTGACAAACTGTTTTTTTAAATTGTGGGAACTCCAGTGTAAGCTCTCCAGGAAAGTGTTGAATCTTCACTGAAGTACTGAATTGAATCCCCTGAAATTAAATCAAACAGAAATAACGGAGTGAGTAGGATGATATAACTGCATTGATTAGAATAAAATGAAGAGTTCATATTTTATAGCACCTGTGCACAAGTTACAACAGGATTGCTTTAATTGGAAATGCTGCTGCAATAAAGTTGCCATCCCTTCTGGCTGTTTATTTTATGTAGATCTCAGAGCAGTCGATGAAGTATGATGAGACACTTTATATCACAGTCCCCTTACAACTTTTCTACTGTGGGATCCTAATTACAGCAACACTCAAGGTCGGAGTAAGCCCATGATGTGTCCCTCTGCAGTGTCAGGGGCAGTACATCCCTGCATGCTGAAAAAACCCCATTATTAGAAGCTTAGCTCTGAATAGGGTTTGAGATCAGCCCCACTCAGAGATCCATACAACACACCACAATTGATTTTTCCTGCTGTCAAACCAAGTTCTTAAGATGTTTAGGCAATCTATAACTCAACACATTTTTGGAAATGCAAGGTTTTACACAGAAAGTCAGAGTTCTTATCTGTGGAAAAAAAATCATAGTGATATCACATTGTGCTAGATCACATTCTGAGCAGAAAAACAACCCAGGTAAAGGCCTAGCAGCAAATGAAGATGTTTTTCCATGACTTGGGGTTCTTGTTTAAGAAAAGAACAGTAAAATCCAGAAGGAATTAATTCCCATGCCTTGAAAAAGTTTTCTTCAGGAGACAGGCTCTGTGTGAATTTTGAAGCTGCACCCATTTGCCTTTTTGCATCTTCCATCTCACTGATGAAAGAAAAAAATTATCATAAAAATCACTCATCACATCTCTAGACCTGGAAACTCTACTGCAGCTGAACCACTGTCAGCATTGTGCTATATCAGGGTCAAATGCACCTTTCAGTTTTAACTTTGAAATAATTTTATAATTGATTTTAAATCAACACAAAATACCACATTGCTGCTGTTACAAACTTAGCAAAACACAAAAACACTTAGCAAAAAAAAGTCCAATGGCATTAAAGGGAATGGATTATAACATAGATTATACTGGTAGTCAGTCAATTATTTACTGGGTAGCAAATGGGAAAACAACAGAAAGAAACAAAATGTCCCTGAAAAAAGAATCATGCAAATAGAATTATTCTGCCATGTGCTGACTTTAATCATATAGCTAGGTTTAAAACAATGGTAAATTCAAATATAAAGGCACAGCTTTTTTGTTCAGGTGGCCTTCAAAATACAGAGTGTTAGCAGTCCTAACACTTTCTGTTAGCTTTTTAACAAAGGAGCAGAATATTGCTTGTGTTTCACTGTAAAATAATCAATTAGGAATTACAGCAAAAATCAACTTTCTCATGATAGTAACTGTATTTTGGATTAATTTGAAAGTTGTGTTAAGACTGTAAGGTTTTAGAAGATCCATTTCCTTTAGAATCCCATATTATGTGGGAGAAAATAAAGGACACATTTTATAGTAGTTAGTGCTTCATTACTTAACATGTCATTGCAAAGTACATCATTAACCTGAAAAAAAAAATTGTTCTTCATTTCAAGACCATAGCAGAGCCTCACACTCAGTCTTTTTCCTCATTTTCTTTCAAACTGTAAATATTTTTTCAAGTGATGAGGCTTGCAGGATGTTACAAGGAGAGGCTCTTTTTGCCTTGAGAGACAAAGCACAAGGAGATACTTCTAGGAAGAAGGTATGAATATATAGGAGTTAAATGAAAATTCTACTGTTCATTTTGTAATGCTAAGCAAAAGCTATTTGTTCATGTGTCACTTAGGAGAAATCAAAGGCACAATGAGCATATGATAGGAAAATTCTGGTTAGCAAAGTGACTGCTGCAACTCTCACATAATTCACATGCCCCAAAATTATACACATTATTTCACTGTCCTTTTATTCTTCAACTATATAATGTCAGAGATGAGATGTCAGCAAATGCCCTACTTCCTGACACCATATACCAGAGCAGCCTTAATTTGTTTAAAGTAAGTGTTCATCCTAGATCCCATAAAAACCTCCATCTACCACAAATACTCTCCACCAAGCTGGAGTTTATATAAAGTGAATTTTACTATTAAAAAAGCTGCTAAACACAACTCCATCTTAGCACTCAGAGCAAACATACCACAAATTATTTTCTGTGCTGCATGCAAAAGAATGGCCTGACCTGAAGCTTTTTAAAGGGAAGAGAAAGAATGGCATTGATTTCCAATGGACTCTGGCTTAGCCTGGAACCGAGTGCTTTCCTGGTAAATTAATATTTGGGTACCATGTGTCACCATGGCAATGGTCCAGTAGAAAATATGAGATACAATAATAAATTCAAAGTGCTGCCTAAATCGCTCTTACACTATGTGCCAATTTTGTGTCACCATGTTTAATGCTCAGATGATCCCTAGCAGACAGTAAAAAGGTCATGGGCAGGCAGTCCCCTCTCTTCTGCAGGTCATTTATGCAAATGAAAATGCTCCTCCACTGGCATTCATAGTTTAAAGAACACTCTATGGGCTTTTTTTTTAAAGCATATTCCTCAAGGTGCTTTTCCTCAGGCTTAAGATCTCTAAAAGGTGTTCTTTTTACAGCAAAAAAATTCTCTCATATTAGAATCAAATTCTCTAACACATTTTTCTGGTGTTCCTCAGCTCCTTATTGAAGCTACTGAATATGTGATGCTGTGATTATTATTTCGATTTGTCACCTTTTCCATACTCAAGTTATTTGAGTATTAAGAATTTCACTTTCTACCAGTGTAAAATTATTCCTTCCCCCAGGCAGCCTGTTCCAATGCTTGATAATCCTTTCAGTGAAGAGTTTTTTAAACCTAATATCCTCAGGCCCAGCGTGAGGCCATTTCCTCTCCTCCTGTCCTTGTTCCCTGGGAGCACAGCCCAAGCCCCCCCGGCTGTCCCCTCCAGTCAGGAAGTTGTGCACAGCCAAAGGGTCCCCCCTGAGCCTCCTTTTCTCCAGGCTGAGCTCTTCTCCCAGCTGCCTCAGCTGCTCCTGGAGCTCCAGACCCTTCCCCAGCTCCTTTCCCTTCTCTGGACACACTCCAGCCCCTCAATGTCCTTCTTGAAGTGAGGTGCTCGAAACTGACCCCAGGATTTGAGGTGTGGAATGGCTTTAAGCTGAAAAAGGGTAGATTTAACCCAGTTATTAGGAACAAATATTTCCCTGTGAGAGTGGGGAGGCCCTGGCACAGGGTGCCCAGAGAAGCTGTGGCTGCCCCTGGATCCCTGGCAGTGTCCAAGGCCAGGTTGAACACTGGGGCTTGGAGTGGTCTGGGATAGTGGGAGGTATTCTTGCCAATGGCAGGGGGTGGCACTGGATGGGCTTTAAGGTCCTTTACAACATAAGCCATCCTATGATTCTGTGATTTTAAGTCAAAATAACACAGAGAAATAAAATAGAAATCTGGAGGAGAACCAAATTGAATGCAATCCATCAGAGCATGAGTTCTTTTTAATTTGGACTGTGAAACCATGTCCACACTTTATTTAAGAGATACATTTATAAAGAAAAAAAAAGGAAGACTTGTGCATCAAATGCAGCAAATTGAACCATTGAGTCATAACTGCCCTTGAAACTTAAAGACATCCTATATGCCATAATGAGAAATAGAGTGGAGTTGCACTTCTTTCAGATCTCAGAACACATTTTTAAATATCAAACTTTACAGCAATCCGTCTCATTCCTAAGCACAGCGATAGTGAGACATCTAAGTAATAATTCTTTCTGCATCTGTCACTATGAAGATTAAGAAGATTCATCTCATAAATACTGGATTAAAACGAAAGCTAATTTTCTGCTGAGATATCTACAGTGGTGTATCAAAAATCTGCCAAAACAAAGCTGGTTGATTACAAAGCAGATGTTTGTAGCAAAAGGAAACCTCTTTTTTTTTTTTTTAATAAATTTTTCTTTTTTTCATTT
>VXBB01016055.1:119026-129625 GCA_013399915.1 Illadopsis cleaveri | reverse complement strand
TATATATGTATAGGTATTTATATGTATATATATGTGTATACTTACCACATACAAGCTGTACGTATACATAAAGTGTATACATATCACATAATATACATTATTATTATATACATAAGTAAAATATCATTATATACATTATATATATAGCATAACAACAGTATCATTAATATAATTATCAATACAATACACCAAAGCAATACTACATTTTAATTATATATTAATACCACCTTCTATTGGGTCTATATAAATATTAACATGTATTAATGTCAGTGACGTCTTAATATTTTAATATTATTGATANCTATAATATATATGACATATATATTACACTCTATTATATTATTATTACTATTATTTTTTAAACTCCCTTACAAACTTTACATTATGGTAGCAGTCTGTTTTCTGCAAGTCCTGTATAGTGTTCAGAACAGGCCATTACAACAAGCTGTTGGATGTTACTTAAATTATCTGAAATTTGGAGTGTGACCCTGGACCAGATTCTAGGATGCACACTCCTGGAGGGATTGCTGAACAAAATGTGTTTCTCATTGGGTTGAAGGGATGCTCCATCCTTTCTGGGATGGAATGCAGTGTGTTTATGGAATTTTCTGTACTTCGGAGGAGAAAATGCATGGGAAAATGCACTGATTGATGTGTAACATCACCTTACAGATACAGCTGGAATTGCTGACAATATCTTTTGATTTTCGAGTTGTTGCCAGAGCCTGCTTCTCCCTGAAAGAGTTCTAGAGTTATGTGCTCGTGCAAAAAGATTTTCTTGTGTTTTACAGGCCTCCTCTGAACATCTTGTGGGGTAAAAGCTGCGTGGTGATCTCCACAGCTGCAAGATTGCACTTGGGCTCCTTGGTTAGCGGCTGTGGCACCTATTCTCCTGTTTGGCATTTCCTTGGTAGGTAATCAAACACAGACTGCCAGAAGATTTAATTTCCTTGATGGCCATAGCTGTTTTTGAATGAGGGACAACAGGAGATAGGTGTTTTAAATGCCATCAACATGCGTTCTGATATTTGCACCTACTTGCTCCCCCATTCTCTTTCAGCTGTTACTTAAAAGGTAAATGCTTAAGAAAAAAATCATCCATGCGCATCTTTCCTTGATTGATGCTGAGATTAATTTTATACAGATAGTTTTCTCATCTAAATAATGGATAGTTTAAGTGTCACAACTTACTTTTCCTGCAGATGAGGATTTATTGGGTGATGGAAATTCTGTTAAACAGAAATTGAGTCCAACTTGGCTTTGCAAAATAGAGCATGGGCCAAGTCCAGACTCAAAAAAATAATTTGTTAAATCTGTAGCGTTGTGGTGTAGGGGAAGGTAAATGCTCAAGTTTACAAACATCCTTCTTTGCATTTATGTATTCTTTTTTTTCCCTCAAGCAGATCTTTATAATTAAGGGTAGTCTAGAGAGAGATCCAGAATATTATATGGAAAGTTTTGTGCATTTTAGTGTCTTTGGTATCATTTTACTTAGGTGGAAATAGACAGACAGGACTCTGTTTTTTTCAGTTATTTATGAAAACATCCAGTCAGTCTCATGCTAGCCCTGGAAACAGCAGGTTGTTTCTTCAGTAGCAGTACTGGTTAGTGAATGCAGAAGACAGAATTGCTTGTAATTATGTAAAATTGGTAGAAAGTTAAGGCACTGCTGGCTGACTTCTTTTTGTGGGGTCTCAAAGCTTAGGTACTGTTATTGTTATTCATTCCCCTTCAGCTGATATTTTGGTAGGAGTTGTCCTCAGAACAACAGAGCATGGAGGGATCAAAAAAGGGCTACCTAGGACTGCACTGGAGCTGTTTTATGCACATATATGTGTGGAAGGGAGAATGTGATCTATGAAAATCTGTGCTTTATTCATTGTGCTATCCACAAAACAATTTGATAGCATCTTCCTCATTTGGAAGGCTTGCTAGGCTGGCAACAAAAACATTCTTAAAAAACTTGTCGGAAAGCAGGCCTTTTTTTCCCCCCCCCATTTTTTATCTTGCATGTGAACCTGCCAACATGCTGTAAATATTTCATGCCAAAACTGCATCCATTCTCAACTTCTATTTATTGTGGATTTAAAAATTTTCTACATCTGACTGAAGCTCTTCCTGTCATCCAGATCTGCATTTTTACAAAAGGTTCCAAGCTTGTTCTTACATTTAACATGCAAAATCCCAGGCATTTCTATTTCCACCAGGCAAAGTGAAACAGTGCAGTAGCTGCCAAGGACAGTGACCTTTGGCAGTGTGTGCTCTGCCAGTCACTGCTCAGTCACAGGAATTTTACTGCTCGGCCCCTTGCAGCTGACTCCAACTAACAACTGCTGTCTTTTGGCTGGGCAGGAAGATTGGTGGAGCAGTGCCCTGTGACCCAGTTGAGTTTCTTGTGGTTGTGGCTTAGAAATACAGCAGTAAAGCTTAGAATCCACTGCAGTGTTCTTCCTTAGTGGTTATTCTGGATAAACAGTCCTCTTAAAAAAAAGCTTTGTGATATTAGTACTGAGAGATCCAGTGAAGCAAAAGTGCACTGGGCTCATTTTCACTGAACATCCTAAACTGTGCTTAGCAGTTGCAATAAGATCCTGGCCACTCTTCAGCTGTTTAAAATTGTGACATCATGTTGTGTGTTTAGCTTTAGATAATAAAGGTACAGGTAAGTCAGGCCTGAAACTGAGCAGAATCAGTTTGGCTTTGAGTAAAAGGGATTTGATTTCATTTTCCCCACATAAATTCTGATAACAGGTGTCATATCTGCTGATAATCACCATGCAGACTCCTTTTGGCTTCTGAGATTTTTTGCCCCTCAGTCCTAAAATGCCTTGTAAAGGTCACATTAGGACAAAAGTTTGGTGGAAGAAGTGTTGTTATTAATGACATTATGAACAGGTGATTTCAAGATTCTAACATGGCACACTTCAATAACACTTAACTTATTCAAACTCTCTCAAAAGAATCACAAACCCATCAATCAATTCACTGTTGCAGGAAGGACTTGGGACAGTGTGAATGCTTTTAATATTACCAAGTTAAATCATCTTGGCTGCAGTTTTTTACTCACTGGAGAACGCGTTATATTAATATTCTGATTAGGTACAGATTAGGTTTTTTATGGAATAATTCGGGTAAGTAGACTATGTCAAACACTGCAGCAAGATTACAGAGGTTCAAAGCATGGCACTTTGCATTTTTAAATATGTAATTCCAGCTGGCATCTGTGGAGCTGGAGCAGCGTAATGCATTTATGTCAGCATTCAGTTAGGGAATTTAAAAGAGGCATTTCAACAAGAAAACGTAGGTGTTGTGTTGTTCTTTTGCCTTTTTTTAATGGAACTGCTGGTTTTGAGCTTCACAGTGTTTCTGGCCTGTCACATAGTAAACCAGCTCCGTGATGAATGTGTTGATACCGTGAGCATAAAAGCCCGGGGATGAATGTTTTGATTGTATGTGATTTAGAGCCGCCACAGAAGCGTCGCATTTATCCTGACATTAAATTTCATGAGCTATAACTTGGCACAGAACAACTCAGAGTTTTATTTCTGCCTTAAACAGGATGATGGTGCTCTGTTTTCTGAGCAGAGCCCTGCCACAAGTGAGGCATTCACCCAGCCCACTGGGGAGACAAGTCTGTTCAGCCAGCACGAATAAGCCAATGTTGACTTTATTCACCAAGGTAAGAGCAGTTTACACAATAAAGCTGTGCAAGATTGTGTTTATCAGCTCTGATACACAGGAATCACAGATTCAGAAGCCAAGGAAATGGCTTATCCTTGCCCTTTTTTTCCCTCCTTCAAACTGTTTTACTTAGTGGGTTTCTGCACACCAGGCTTTGCAGCACAGTCCTGCTCTCATTGTAGCAAGCCAGAATTAGCAGTCAACAAGTATTTCAGGACAGTTTTGTGTCAGTGACTCTATGGTTCATTTACTAGTTGAAGATTTGGCCCTGCTGCTAGTGTTTCACCCTAAAAATGGAGAACAGAGATAAATTGTTGTACACAATCTGCCCACCACAAGCATCAACAGTCAAAGCAGACTCATCAAAGTGCTCATTTTTAATTTGAGCACCACCTGTGAGACTGTAAAATGTATCCAAATAGTGTTGGGAGCACGTGAGGGAAAAGTAGATTTTGTTTTACCTCTTTTCGCTTTATTTGCAACAGATAAAATGTGTGTAGGATTCCTAGGCATATTTAGAAAACAGATGAGATGAGCAGGAAGGGTTGTTTGTGGACTGTCACATTCCATGAATTATTTTTGATTATTGCCTGCGTAGTTCTGCAGTTTTATAAAGGATGGCACATGGTGGGTTATGTTGTAGCCTTCAACAGGAGAATAACTACAGGTGCAAAGCACTGAGCGTGCTGACATTAGTGTGGTGGTTTTAAATACGATTAAAATAGTTTCCTTCTCCTGCACCTGTTTGTTCAAAACTCCATACAGGAGTTTTTAAACTGTGTGACAAATAATAGGTCAGCATCCATTTAATAATCAGAACTATAAAATAGCAGCTTTCTCTCCCCGTGCTCAGTTTGGTCTCAACTCATTCATAATTCAAATGGGGTAAAGGTAGGGAATAATGCTGTTACCTTTGGGTTAATAGTTGGAAAAAAAAGCTGTTTGTGTCATAAAATTTCTAACTAGTAACGCACTGTGTGAAATCAAATTTTCTAGTAGCAGATTTCCAGCAGTTCTCTGGAATGGCATTTGTTAAAGGTGTTTTCAACNTGGCTCAAACTGATAGAAACTACCAAATGGATTTCCTCTTGCAGTCCTCTTTTCTGACCCCCTTAGCCTTGTGCAACAGTTGCTTATGTAAATCTACTTCTTAAAAGGATTTCATTGTTTGTTAAAGTAATTTGCTTTTGATTTTAAACCAGTACCACCTAGTGCCTAAGCTTGCCGTGAGAGTACAACCATATTTTTTTCCTAAAAGTTGGCCTCCTTTGCCAAATGCATTTATGTGCCCGGTATGTTAGGAAGCTCTCCACAGGTCTAGAGGAACCAAGTGTGTCCTGTTTTAACTGGAAGGAGCCTGTTGTGGTACAAAACTGATGTGCAGGATTCTGGGTCATTCCTCTCAGTATCTGTTAAACCAGTCCCTCCTAAGCAACCAGGACTATGAAGAACACAGCACTTTAGTATCCTGCATAGGTTTCCAGAGCACAAGTACTTGTCCGTGTGAAAAAGGCAATTTAAATTAGATCTAAATAAAAGTAGAGTGTTTAATCCAAAGTAATTCACATGCAGGAAATAAAAAGTAGCTGTTTCAGATTAACGTCACATTTAAAAAAGCCCTAGGAAGACTTTTCAGTGGGGGAAGGAGAAGAAGGTCTTTTCCAGCTGTGGAAGGTGGTTTGGGACAGAGGGACAGAACGAACATGTTTACCTCCATATACTTTGCCATGTGAATTATAGGCCAAATTCTGCTCTTGAAAACATTGGAGCAGCATGTCTTCAAATGAGTTACTTCAATTATGGCCTGGGTGGTCAGCAGAACTCAGATGTTCAACTGTAGTGGAAGATGAGGGAGTTTTCAAAAATGTGAGGGTTTTTTGACCCCATCACAAGTCAAAACACTGCAGCTGTTTGCCAGTTCTCCCTGCTGGAGATTACTCTCCTTCCAGCTCTGCGGTGTGGAGGATCCTACTTCATTTTTTCCAGGCAAAGCCACCCACGTTATCTTAAATTGCCTTCTTTTCCCATTTGAACTGAGCCATGTGTCTTTATCTGAGACAGACTGGAATTTACTTGTGTGGCTTTCTCATTCCCCTTTTAGCAGGAAAGGTACCTGCAGCTGTCTTTATTTGGTGATGACAGTGCTTTGAATATCCATTGCTGACCAAAACGAGGGGTCTCTGCAGGACCTTTAGGATCATTCCCTTGGATCAGCTTTTAGAAGACTGTTAATTTCCTCCATGAGAAATGGAGTAGCAAATGTAAAAAAAAATAAATTCAGTGGCTGGATAGTTTCTTAGGGTTTTTTTTTCATCCATACTGCAGTGGTAAGTAAAGTTTCAGAAAGCCTTATGACAGGATGCTTGGTGCAGGGAAGGGAACCTGCATTTACAGTAATGAATGCTCCTGCCTGTGTTATTTTACAGTACAAACAACTTTTATGTTTTACTGCATGCTTTAAGCTACTCTGAATGTTTTCATTTAGAAACCATGCCCTCTGTGTGATGAAGCAAAAGAAGTTCTTGAGCCATACAAGAGAAGGGTAATGTATGGAAATACTGTATATGTTTTCTATATGGAAAGAACAGTTAATTAGGATTCTTTCTTTGTAAAAAGAAAATTGCTTGGATTTATTTGCATCTGTTATTCTTTCACGGATGACCTCTTCAAGACAATTTCAGCACTGATTTACATAAAACTCATTATCCAAAAGCATTTTGTGACAATGCTACTCAAATAAATATAGGCAAACCAAACCAATATATAGTTCTTGAAAATACTCCTTTTGTAAATACTTTTGCCTTGTCTGAAGGGGGAGTTTGCAACTTTTATGAAGCAGGTAATGTAATAATTTAGGAAGGATGTTACTAAGTGGGGTTTTGAATATGTGAACTCTGTGTGACTGCAATTTTTGCCATTCTTCAACCAGTGTTTGATCTCTCTGTTGAAGGATGATACTTTGAATGGAAGCATTGAGAGCTGTTGCACTCTGCTGCCTGTTTTGTCCCCGGCTGTGTATTTGTTGAGGTTGCTGCCCACAGGAGAGTGGTTATTCACAGTGGAACAAGAATATTCCGGGCTAGCGAGAGAGTCTTTTGTGGAGAGGCAGCCAAGGGTTGTGGTTACATATATTTTGTACTCAAAAAAACAGACCCTTATCTACAACGCAAAGAATAAACCCACAAGCTTCAAGAAAATAGCCTTACATTTCTGAGGAAAACACTGATCAGAAGACAAGCGGGTATTGTTTTTCAGTGTCCAGTAGGAACTGACTTATTTCTTTTCTGCCACAGTTTATTTTGCAGGAGGTGGATATTACCCTTCCAGAGAACTCAGCATGGTATGATAAATACAAATATGACATACCTGTTTTTCATTTAAATGGGAAGTTCCTAATGAAGCATCGTGTCAACATTCAAAAGTTGGAGGACCGACTTAGGAAGCTGGAGTTGCAAAGTGAGGGAAACCAGTGAAGAAAATGCAGCTGCTCTGACGCAGACCTCAAACGTGGAAAGAACTGTGTGAAAAAAACACGTATTCATTATCTGGCCTTAAATTTCTTAGGACATATGAGTCTGAAAATCTTGGGTGACTTGTGTTGTATTTTGTATTAATCACCCAGCCCAGCTGCATTAGGAGCCACCTTTTCTGTGCCATTCATTCGCTGCTCTTGTGGGCTGGTTTTTCACTGACAGAATAAAAGCTGCTCCATAACAGCAGATAAAGTAAACTCTGTTTGTGTGGGGTTGACATGGCCAGGTTTGGGTAGTGGGGGGTGGTACTGGGGTGGTTTCTCTGAGAAGCTGCTGGAAGCTTCCCCTGTGTCCAGCTGAGCCAATGCCAGCCAGCTCCAGGATGGACCATCTGGCCGTGTCCAAGACCATCAGTGATGACAAGGAAGAAGGAGAGAATTTTTAATAAAGAATGTTTAATAAAATGACCACAAACCCTGTTCTCCATCTCCTTGAACCACTGAGGGGAAAGAGAAAGAGCAAATTAAGAGTGAAATTAAGCCTGGGAAGAAGGGGAGGGTAGGACAAAGGAGTTTTTAAGATTTAGTTTCCTTTGTCTTTATCCTGTTGTGATTTGATTGGTAATAAACTAATTTCCCTAAGTCAAGTCTCTTCTGCCTGTGACAGTGATCGGTGACTGATCTCGCTCTGTGTTCTCATGTCAACCCACAAGACTTTTATTGTATTTTCTCTCTCCTGCCCAGCTGGTGAAGAGACTTCTGTGGGTTTGTAGCATCCAGCCTGGATCAGTGTTTAAAAGATGATTAGCATGTGTAGACTGTAGATGTGTAGGAGAATTCCTTAAAGAAGTCTAGAAGCTATCCTAAACGATAATTTTCAATGGAAAAGAAGGCATTTACTGTTAAGTTAGGAGGACACCATGCACTCTCACTGAAATTGTATCTATAGAATGATCATCACAATTTGATACAGTTACTGCTAACACCTAACACTGAATAGGTTTTTTTCACGTTTCAGTTCTCTCTGCTGCACAACTGCAAATCCATTTATCATGTGGAAAGAATGCCATTTTATCAAGGATTGCTGCAGTTGTGTTGGACCTCCATAGGCAGTGTAGGCCTGTGAAGGAGACAGAAGGCTCTAGTTAAACATGTTATCAGGAAAAAGAGAATGACAGATTGAGGAAAAGTCAACCATTTTAGGTTAAATAGTGTGTAATAGACTGGAGAAAGTTGCTGGTATTTTTGATGTATTTAATAGATTCTTTAACACAGAAACTAATCCCTACCTGCTGCATTTCTGTTCTTATCGTGGTGATATTCAATCTTGTCTTCTCACTAGGAATTTAAGCAGGTTCACGTGACAGATGTGTCTTCACAGAGGGAGGAATCCAGATGCAATGCCTGGCTGGAACAGCAAACTGAAATACAGCAGGATTCATGACAGACTCTTAAGTTTTGGCGGTTTAATAAGAAGTCAGCTGATAAGCTGTAGTGAAAGTGGGCTATTCCTTCATGGACTTCTCCTGCAGTGTCTTTAGGATTTGACAGATAATTTGCAACCCAGTTTTGATGCATTCCCCAAGATGAAAGATTTCTGGGGAGTGGGGAGTAAGAAATTAAAACTTACTTCCGGCTTAGCAGCTTCAGTCCAGTCAGATTGGGGTCTGAAACTATCCAAGATTTCCCAGGAGGGAGACCTGTGCCATTTTTATAGCAGAGAACTTGAGGTAAGTTCAGCCATATCATGGTTCCACAGTGTTTTTCATCACCATTAGCAGAAGAACAGGGCTCTGGAGACAAAAACTTTTATACTTTCTGCAGTTCATAATGCTACAGTCAAACTTCTAACTGTTCCACGGGTTACTGTTAAATAAAAGATCTGAATTACCTCTGTATCAACAAGTGCCACTCACTTTTCTTCTATGATTGGAGATGGTTTCAGAGGGCCCAGGTTTTTCCCTTACTGAGGTTTTGTGATCAGAGAACTGCATAGAGCACTTGTCAACCATAGCTGAAGTGCTCTTCTAAAACGTAACAGCACTATCTCAAAGACAGGGACAACAGAGGTCATGTGGACTCTCCCATTTCCCAAAATACATAACTGACAGAGACTGGCAGAGCTCTCAGAGAGCATTTTGCTTTTGTTTTATTTTAGTAAGGTCTGTTTTGGGAAGAAAAAACAAAAGAAAGCAAACCCCAAACTTCTTAATCATTTTAGAGCTGATGAATCCCTTGTTCCTTTTTCTGTCAGACTGTGGAGATTTTCTTCTGTAGCCAGTGCCAGATACCTTTTTCCCCATTTATTTTGTGAAGTGGACAATAACAGGATTTCCACAATAGCTTTTGTCCATTGTGTGGCTTTTATAAGTAAGATGGAGCTTTTCCATTAGGGCTGTGCTGCCCAAAAACTTCCCAATGGCTTTACTGTTCTACACTTTTATGAGAGTGGAAACTCTCTTTTCATCAGTTTGGACACAGGGATAGGGAGGTGGAAATATGTCAATATGGAGTGTTGGTGACGCAGTTTCACTTCATTTTCCAAAAGCAAGAAAAGATGCATCATATATAAATTTGGGGTTTTTTTCTTTTTTTTTTTGAATGGAAGAAATGCAGCAGTCTCCCAGCATGTGCATCTTTAATCAAATGTGTTAAATTATAACACAGATATTAAAATGAGAAGATATATGTCCCTGCTGAATATATATTTATGGAGAAATATGCAACTTTGTGAAAACTGGCAATTTACTCTTATGACTGTGAGTATTGGCAGGAGTGCAAAATCTTGTAATGCACTGTCTCTGTAGAAAAAGGAGCTTGAACACACATGGATTTATTTCCTATTTCTGGCCAATTAAAAAGCACATAGATGATGTCCCATCTTCTTCCAGTAACTATAAACAAGTACCCACTGGGCTTACTTTCTTATACGTTCTGCTTTTCTGACTAATTCTTTGTGTCTTTAAATTGTACACAAGTCATAGAAGAAAATGTCTCATTTCCTTTAGGCCCAGCACTTAAGGCACAGTGTCTTCCTGTCCAAACTGGCCTGTGATACATAATCTCAGATTCAGCTGTAGTCACATGGCCATCTGGATTAACCACACGTGGAAGTAAACCAAGTATCATGTGCAAGTGTTTACAAGATCATATTTATTTTATTATTTTATTTTATTTTATTTTATTTTATTTTATTTTATTTTATTTTATTTTATTTTATTTTATTTTATTTTATTTTATTTTATTTCAGAGGCAGTATCACTTTTTTTTGCTCTATGGTCTACCAATAACATCTCTCTTCTTTTCCCTCATGCCCTGCTGGCAAGAAGGCTCCATCCCATTTTTGTGAAGCTGCTTTATCTTGTAGACCCAAAATTGAGTTTTTTGAAAGTCATGACTGGAGCTGAGAGAACAGAACAGTTTCCAGTTAGGCAACTCCAACTGAA
>VXBB01016055.1:108244-118701 GCA_013399915.1 Illadopsis cleaveri | reverse complement strand
TTTTGTCCATTGTGTGGCTTTTATAAGTAAGATGGAGCTTTTCCATTAGGGCTGTGCTGCCCAAAAACTTCCCAATGGCTTTACTGTTCTACACTTTTATGAGAGTGGAAACTCTCTTTTCATCAGTTTGGACACAGGGATAGGGAGGTGGAAATATGTCAATATGGAGTGTTGGTGACGCAGTTTCACTTCATTTTCCAAAAGCAAGAAAAGATGCATCATATATAAATTTGGGGTTTTTTTCTTTTTTTTTTTGAATGGAAGAAATGCAGCAGTCTCCCAGCATGTGCATCTTTAATCAAATGTGTTAAATTATAACACAGATATTAAAATGAGAAGATATATGTCCCTGCTGAATATATATTTATGGAGAAATATGCAACTTTGTGAAAACTGGCAATTTACTCTTATGACTGTGAGTATTGGCAGGAGTGCAAAATCTTGTAATGCACTGTCTCTGTAGAAAAAGGAGCTTGAACACACATGGATTTATTTCCTATTTCTGGCCAATTAAAAAGCACATAGATGATGTCCCATCTTCTTCCAGTAACTATAAACAAGTACCCACTGGGCTTACTTTCTTATACGTTCTGCTTTTCTGACTAATTCTTTGTGTCTTTAAATTGTACACAAGTCATAGAAGAAAATGTCTCATTTCCTTTAGGCCCAGCACTTAAGGCACAGTGTCTTCCTGTCCAAACTGGCCTGTGATACATAATCTCAGATTCAGCTGTAGTCACATGGCCATCTGGATTAACCACACGTGGAAGTAAACCAAGTATCATGTGCAAGTGTTTACAAGATCANAAGAATAACAAAACCATTCTCTGTCCTCTATCCTCACCTTTCACAGCATTTCAGATCAAATGCTGTTTCTTGGTCTGGATCTTCCAGAGATAAATGACATATGACCAGACTATCCAAAGTGTAAAATGAGTTCCTGCAGGAGACAAACACGCTCAGCTGTCTGTCTTGTCCATGGAATGAACTGCAGGGACTGAGGGCACTCCAGACCTTCCTCATTTTCCCTCAGTGCTGCTTTCTGGGGCACATATGGTTGATTATAAAGATAAAAATTAAATGCCTCACAGTTGTATACAAATCTCACTGAAATGAGACACAACTGCATCCACTCACTTCTCCTGGGGAGAGGGCAAAAGAGCAATGGTGTGATGTGAATTACTGGAATGCACCTAGACACGAGGTTAGGCTGTGCAAAAATTCAGGCCAGGTAGTTTTAGCCTGACACCTAAAGAAATGAGACTTGGACCACATAATCTTGTGTCAGCCCAACCCTTTCCCTTCCTTTCTGCCCTTCCTGAATCCTTCCCAGGAATGTTTAACCCAGGAAGCTGTTCAACAAGGTGATACAGGTGGGGTTTTTTCTGGAGGGTTTTGGTGGTGTTTGTTTGTTTTTTGTTTGTTTTGTTCTGTTTTGATTTGGGTTGGGTTGATTTGGGGTGTTTTCCTTAGTATGACATTCCCTGAACATTCCCTGGAGATCTGCTCCCAGAAGGGTGGCACATTTCTCTCCGTCCAGTGGAGAAAAGCATGGTGAATCAAACCACCAAAGACATTGATACACACAGGTTTGATTTATACACCAGACACTAATTCAAACTTCTTCTTCCAGAGGTGAGACATCCTTTGCAACAAGATCTCCAAGGTGCCAGGAGTTGAAGCTGCAGATCTGTTTGCAAGGCTGGGATCCAACCAACTTTGTTGATGTTCCCTCTATATTGAACACTTACATTTCTGCTTAATTTACCCTACCTGCCTCCTGCTAAGGTGTGCTGAGTGACTTGGACGACCCATGCCAGGATCTCTTTTTCATTTTAATACCGAGGTAGCACCTGTGTGCTGTTTCCATTTCCACCTGGAAGTGCAGCTCTGTTGCTGGGGGTAAACATACAGGTGTAAATATAGGTGGGCATTTTTTTTGCTTTACAGGCAGGAAAGCAAACCAAGAGCAAGTCCTCCCTGTCCCTGTGATTTGCCTTCTAGTAAAATTTTAGTACGTCTTGCTGCTTCAGTGGGCAGTTGTATTCAGGGAACACAGCAATTTTATGAAATACCATCTCAGCCCTGCAATAGTCCTTTATTTCCGAACAAAGCAAGCGTGACAGAGGCAGTGAAATGGAGAACTGTGGTTAGGCAAGGGAAAATAATAGCGTTCGAGTTTATCCATCGCTGTCTTTGGAACTTGGAGCTGTTATTTTTGATGCGGCTTCGACTGAGTCTCAGCAGCTCGGACGCTTTCATTGACATCAGCACCGAAGCAGCCCCGGAGGTGCAGCCGGCTCCGGGAAGGCTTCATCCCTCTCGGACTGTAGAGACACGGCTGTTTTGAGGCTTTTAACTCCCGTGCGACAAGAAGACGATGAATTCTTTGATTCCCCGCGCTGTTCCATGCTCGCAGGGAGCTGTCGCTGCGCGGCCGCTCCTTTGTGTCGCTGCTGCTCCGCGGGTGCCGCCGGGGGAGGAGGAGGAAGAGGAGGAGGAGAATAAGGAGGGGTTGGTGGCAGCGAGGTCCTGTGGTGACAGCCGAGCCGGAGGCAGGGTTCGTGTGTGGCTCGGGGTCTGGCAGCTGCTGCTAGTGGCTCTCCCGTTGGTTTGCCCACTGCCTCCGTGTTTTTGGAAGGAGCGCTGAGGGTCTGAGCGAAGAAAGTAAGTGTGACTGGACACACGGGAATGCAAATGCATGGCTCTGGGCGGGGGGGTTTGCGTTTTCTGTGCGGGAGTAAATTGCTGCTTCTTTCTTGTTATTCTTCTTCTCCCCGATGTTATTGTCATCGTCATCATCGTTTTCCAGTAGTTCAAATGACATTTGGTTTTAACTCTTTCATTGAAGAAAACGAAGCAAAACCATATAAAGAGTAACAATGTCCAGCATGAAGCGATCTGGCTGGAGACTCTTCCAGGCAGAATTACCTTCAGGACTTTGGAGCCGGGGTCGAAAGAAATACAGTTTCTTTCTATTCCAGAAGCTGTGACAAACTGTAGCCATTTCTGGGATTCAGCCTAGGAATTCCACATCCTTTTGCCTTTTTGTTTGTTTAAGTTCTTTTCATTTTAATTGCCGGCGATCATAGGGCTCTTTGCAGATATAAGGGGTTATGAAACTCAGTAATGTATCTGCACTTGTCAGAGGAGTTTACCTTCCTATGCAAAGCAATTGTTTAAACTTAAATTTAACCCTGTGTTGCACCCTCTGGGGCTGCTGATGGTGCATGCAGGATGTTTACCAAGTAGTGTCTCAAATTGACTGTACAGGGCAATCTAGCCATTCCCAAGTCATTAAACCAGTGAAAGCAGAGCACATATCTATTAGAGGTTACTTGTTTTGGCAAGGATGTTTACAGCCAGTCCAAGGTCCATTTGAATAAACAGGAAAATTCTCAGTGATGATGACTCATATCTGTGGGCTTTGGACCAGTGCACGGTGTTGGAAATGTTCTTTGCCAAGTGGAACTCTGTAGGTAACCCTCCCACCACCCCCTTGGCTTGTAAAGGGAGTGGGATGAGGGAGACGGTAGTGTCAGACGACTTCTGGGTTTGTGGCTTGCTTTAAATACATTTGCTAATTGCGTATGTGTTCCTTGGGGTTTTACATGTAATTGATCTTTAATTAATTGCCAATGGTTTAATCAGTTGCTGTTTGTGAGGCTGATGAGGCCAATTGCAGCCTGTCTTTCTGCAATAGTTGTTATTGTGATGGCATGTCGGAGTGTGCAGTGTCTGCTCTGAATTTCCAGGTCGTGGGGTGCTTGTGTCTGGGAGTTTGCGGGCATTTGACTTACCTGGGAATACAGAGATCAGCTGGCTGCCAGATTTCCCAGTCAGAAGGGACTCCTTCTAATACCTTTTCTGATCTCTTGCTTAGGCCACAGGATTTCACAAATAAATTCTGCGTCAAGCACACAACTTCTGACCTTATGGACAGGCTCCATCCATGGCAGGGCCTCAAGTATGTTTGAGCCACTGCCTGGTGGATCACAGGCTTGAGCTCTGAAAGGGTGAGTAGTATCTTCCATTTAAAGTGGCTGTAATTACACTGACAGCTAGTTTGATCTATCAAAATATGGTTTTGCAAATAATGCCTATTAAAACACATCAGGGTAACTGTAGTTTTTGTGGCACTTGTGTTGGCAGAGCCACTTTCTCCTTGAATTTGTATAGACTCTTCTTCTCTGCAGCAGATGCAAAGAGGTGTGTGTAGTTTCTATAGTAGCAGAAACTTCACCTATGTTTGCAAACTCATGTACATAGCCTGTTCTTTGCAGTCCTGCAGGGACTCTTGGTACAAATTTTAGGAGGGAGCTGTTTCTGAATGATGTTCTGAATGGATTTATCCTCAGACCACCATTGATCAGATGACAATATTACCCTAAAGATGACTCTAGCTAGTTGGAGAAGGCCCAGAAGAGCTATTGTGGGCATCCTTCCCTTAAAATAAAACTGATTTTAGACCAATGAAAAGTATCTGAGAGCATCACAGAAGTGATCATGGCAGATTTCTGCTGCCAGGAGAGTGTCCTGCTTTCCTTATGGAAGCTGGCAGGAGGAAATGCTGCTGCTGCTTAGACCCACAGTCCGAAAGGGAGAGAAACTATTTGTGACACAGTGAAGGAAGACTTGTCACAAAATCAAAGTGCTGAAAACCACCAAAGTGACAATAAGAACACTTATCAAGGGGTTCTTGCATTGCTCCCATGTCATCCTCGCTATGTCAGCCCCCTTGGTGTTGTGCTATAGATATTTTTTTGTGTCCTTGCTATGATACACCCCTCCACACAACAAAGAATTTCCTATCTTTCTCTCTTGTGATTACTGAACCTGTTTTCACAACAACACAAAGCAACAGGAAGGGGAAAAGAGTACCTGGTATCTCTCTCACTTTGTTCTCATTTCAGCTTCATGCAAGGCAATGTAGACCAGAATTAATTACTAATTCTAATTATACTTTGTGTCTTGGAGATATTGATGATATTTTCAATTTCAAATTTATGCATCTGCGGCTTTTTCTTCTTTTTTTCACTGCAGCAACAGAGCCAGCAAAGCTCTTAAACACATGCCTATTTTAAGCCTGCCAGCAGTCCTTTTGACTTAATTCAGCTGAGTGGTCCTGGGTGGCCCAGGGCAATTGTTTAATATAAAATTCTCTCTGTCCTGATGGCAGTCAGGCTTTTTCAGGGCTTTGAGGGAAGAGAAGGGGAGAGGTGAGAAGGGAAGAAGTTATTTATTCCTGAAGCCTAACATGACTTGGCCAAGCTCTTCTAGGTAAACCCTCAAAATGGAGATGCTTGTATGTTAAGAATTCTAATGTCTTGGTACTTGCTTCCACTCTGAAAAAACCCTGGTTTTTATGTGATACTCATTCATTCCAGACAGTTTTAGAAGGCCTTGTTCATTCTCACAACACTTGGTTATAATAAAACCACTGTTAGATCTGTGCCTCAGACATGTCTATTTCTGACCTGGAGTATGTCCATGTCTTGGCACTTTAGCATCCTTCTACTCTTCCTTGTCTTCATCTTTTTTCTGCCTTAAGCTCTTGTACTTTCCTGGTTTTTTTTCACAATTTGCCAGTTTTTTACTTCACAGTTTTTCTTTCCTTGATAGCCTTCCACTGCTTAAATGTAGCTGGCAGAACCAGTGTATTTGCCAGCATCATCTCTCTGCTTTTGTGTTTTCTCTGTTCAGTGTCAGCCTGAACACTCTGAGAAGCTCAGGACAAAGATTTCAGTCACCCCTCTGTGTTTGTCCCCATGCTTGGACATCAGCATACACTGCTGTGGTGATCACAGTGATACATCTTTGATTATGTCTCAGAGAAGTGTGCCAGTGGAAAACTGCTTGTTTGGTTTCTGGTAATACCAATCTGGGGGATAATTCAGCACCCAAATCTGGACCAGTATGAGTTACCAGTGGAAAGGAGGGAGGATCACCAAGGATCAGCACCAGGGTTAAAGGGAATGTAGTCCTGACACCGATGAAATTTGACTAATATGGGGAAACCGTGGCCTGTTTGGTTTGCTGAATCTCACCTCATAAATTCCTGATCTTTGGACCCTCCCTGGCTCTTGAACTGAAAGCTGCACCTTCCCATCCTTATTTTTTTTGATATATGGATGTTGCAACAAATTCCCATCTAACAGCAGTGCATTTGTTATGCCCTGTTCTGAGAAATGATGATTACTAGCATGCTTCTTTCCTAACAACCAGCTTCCTCTTGGAGTTGTCATTCAGTTTGATTTGCTTATACCACAGATTAGCAATATCAAACTTATTCCTGCTGGTGAAACCCAGTGCCTGACACCCTGGTATCTCAAAATACACAGAAAGGATGAAGGGGCTATTTATAAAACAGATTGTGGCCAAAAAGCTTGTAGCCAGTATGAAGTGATGAAGAAAATAAGTCACACTTGAAAGAAGTGATAGCAAAAGAGACTACAGTTTACCTATCTTTAAATTCAGTATTAAATTGAAGTTATGAACAAATCTGTCCCTGATATTACCATGTGGTAATATGCATGAATATCTGTTAGTCTTTTGCCTCATTTGAAATGCCCTTCTGGTTTTTTGTAAATTAGTATTTGGTCCCCAACACTGAAGCTACCACCGTAAGGTATCTGTATTAAATTTTAAAGATTACTTCCATCAGTTTTTAACAATCTCCACTTACTAAATGTATTACTTAAACCATTTTAAACTATAATTTCCTAGGAGTTTCTGAAACACCTTGAAGCAGCTGTATTGCAAGCTGCTTTCACCGCATTTTGGAAGAGCAAGGTTTTGGGCAGCAGTGGCAGGGGAGGTGCAGAGTTTTTACTAATTCACAGAGAAATAGTCCTTTCTCAGGTCACTCACAGGTCAAAGACAGCAAAAAAACCCAGAGATTTTGAGTGAGCTTTGACAGATAAATGAACAGGACAACTCCAGCCAGTCTTCAGAAGGGTAATTTTCATTCAACCAGGTATTTAAAAGGAGAGAGATATTTCTAAATTCTAATACCTGTGATTTAATAGTATTATCCTTTAACACAGTTTTTTAGTCTTAGTGATTATTCAAAATGAGGTTTTATATTTTCCTTTTGGTTTTCAGCATTGTAAGTGACTTTTCCTTGAACTTCTGCTCCTTTTTGGATTGAATTCTGCTGTCTGCACCCCAGTGTCTGCGTTAGGTAATTTGCTCTTGTGCAGCCACTGCCAATGTAAACTCAAAGAGCAATTTAGAGAGACTTTTGAACATTATGCCCATACTTTTTATCAAAAACACGTAAGAATTGCAATTCTGCTATCTCTCTGAGGATAATATTAGCAGAGTTCTCATCATCTTTGCACTGTCCTTACTGGAGTCTTAGCTTTGTGTTAAGAGCTCTTCTGGAGGCAGTCCATAAAATTAAATGGAGATTAAAACTAATTGGTTTCTATGTAAGCCACTGTAAAAATCTGAATAATATGTTGAGGAAATTGTCTTTTTGAAAGGGTTTTTTTTCTGCTGTTGAAAAACTTAATCACAAAAGAGCTATTTTCCTCTCCTATCCTATAAAACTATGGCAAAGAATCATTCATTGTATGTCTTAAAAGAAAACTATAAACAATAAGAAATAAGAATCAATGTGATTATTGAGCATAATTTATATTCTCAAAGTTTCAGTGATGCAAAAGCCAATCACAGGACTACTTCTAGTATCTCATTTATTAAATTCTGCTGATATTAGTCATCGTGAGTTTCTGGCTAGAAATATGAAAAATGAAGTTTTCATGTTTAAGATCTAATATTTAAGCTTTGAAAATCCCACCAAAAAAAAAAAATGGAATGAGGAAGTGATTCAGTGATGTAATATGAACCAGGAAATATCGCAGCTTTTAGAAGCCAAACCAGTGTATTTTGTGACCTTTGCTATTGTCCATTGGTGCTCATCTGAAATCCAGTATGGGCTGAATTTTTCTGCTTTAGGAGCACTCCTAGGAAGAACAACTTCTTTAGTCATTCCCCATTGTCTGCAGAGAGATTATTTCCATAGTGAGGAAAAATTAAGAATGCTGTGGTTTTTTCTGCTGCTGACCAAATCTTTGCAGCAGGATCTTCACTGGACCTTCTCTGATTTTTGAGTCTTCTCATCTCTGCCTCTGTTTCCTCATGGAGTAGCTGAGTCTTGCTATTCTTATCTGAAAATACATTTAGAAGGGATTAGCTGAGGCATGGAAGTCAAGACTTTTGAAATGCATAGCATTATAATCTGAAATAACTCAGTGCCCCTGTTAGGAACAGTTTTAATTTAATCTACTCATAATGAAAAGCAAGAAATACAGTGTTAAGGGCAAAAATACTTATATGCAATCAGGTAAAATTTAGGTAGCTACTTTTTCTTAAATTCCTATATTACCTTACATTCTGTTTTACTTAGTTGATCTTAGCTGTTAGGTGTCTGTTGCCCAGTCCAAATATTTGACTCTTGTTTAGATGAACATGATTACTTCAAGTAATTTGCCAGTGTTTTGTTTGCTCTCAGTTTAGTCAGAGAACCCAGTGGCTATTCAGATTCTTTTTTTAATGCATGAATATTTTAAATGGAAATCCTTGCTAAAAGGTATTTTTATATTTAGGCTCAGTAAAGGATTACAAACTGACCTGTGAGCCAGAAGGTGAGAGGCAGAGATGCTTTCTCAGATCCGTGTGATCCTCAGCATTCCGTAGGAGAACCTTAAAGTTTTTATAGGAAGTGGAAAAAGAAACTGACTCCATTTGTCTTTGAAATTTGCAGTTATTAAAAAAAAAGGGGGGATATTAATAAACTTGGTATTAATTTTAGCAGAATTTTGGAGCAAAACAAAGCTGCCTCCCAGCTGCTTACAGGGTATTTACTAGTGCCAGACTGAGACTAGTTCTGGTTACTGATAGGAATAATTTCCTCATGCTAATTTAGGTGGTGGAATAGATGCCCAAAAGCCTGGGGTTGTTTAGATAAAAGTAGGTAGAGTTATGAAGCGATGACTGAATTTGAATCTGTTATGAGAGAGATTCATCATTCACTCCCTGGAAGTCCTGGGCAGAAATAACCCAAACACAGGGTACACCATGCAGGTGTCTGCTGCAACAACCTGTAGAAACTTCTTGGGTCTCATTTTCACATACAATTCTCTGGATTGAACACTTTTAACTTCAGGCAATACACTTTAAATCAGCCTCTCAAGCCCTTTTGGAAAGAGCATTCGGGGGACATTTTTCTTGTCAAGGGACTTCCAATGCCATGGAGGCTTTTAGTAAAGCTTCAGATCCACAATCGTCATCATATTATGGATCTGATCATGAGGTCTGTAGGCATGACCTGGAAATCCCTCCCTTTTCAAGCTACAGATTTGTGTTTGGACTGTTGGAAGGAGTTTGGGGTCTGACTGTCCAGTGTTCAAAATCATCCTAACAGAGGCTGCTGCAAACACATCTGTGGCTGTCCAGCCAGCCTTCCCTGTTTCTGCTGGGTCTGCCTCCTGCCCCCACAGCGAGTAGGTTGTAGGTTTTTGGGGGATGACCTGTGCTGGCCAAAGGGTTTTCCACAGAATATGTTTTCATGCCCAGCAATAAAACCTTGGGTAGGGAAAGGTGGACTGGGGGTCTTGTTCCACAACTGGTATAAAGCTTTCATTGACTGTGGTATTTATTAGGATCAGTAAACACAAATGAATAAATAAATACTGTTGTGAAGCTGTGACAGCCCAGGCAGTCTGAAGAATTTTAGAACAGGTAATTTGTAAAATGCTAGTATAGAAAAAGAGCTGTACCATATTTCACCCCTGCAATGGGATTTCATCCAACATTTTAACTTTTATCCAGGGTTATGGTACCATGCAGTGGCTGCCAGTCTCCACTGGGACCATCTCCACCATTCCTTTTACTTCTCTCTGAAGCCCCTGTTCCAGATTAGCTTCATTTTTCACCCATAAAACTGCTGAGTCCTGTCCCAGCTGAGGATCTCTCTGGGAACATGGTGGCAAAACAAGCTGAAACCCATTTCTGTTCTGTTAAGTGAGGTAATGAATAACCAGCAGTGAATTTGAATGCTGCCCTACAGGCAGTTAACTGTAGATTGCTCAAACCTTGTTTTTCCCACTGGCCACAGCAGTCCTTGACACTGATTTGTCATCTTCTCTCTGGATGTCTCCACGGAACCGACTTAAAATCCTCTTCAAAGTCCCACCTAACTTTGCCCGCTTGACTATTGTTACAATTCAGGACGGCTCATGCAACAACGTGTGGAACTCCCATTTCTTCAGAGGGCATTATAGCAAAGTTTATTGAAAGATAGCTTAATTTTATACAATGTTTCAGTACAATGAATAGGATTGGTCCTTTAGAGCACCACTTTCTTGTAAACATCTTTACCAGTAAACACGTTGGGAAAACACCGGGTGTCGGGAGGAGGCTATCTACAGGGATTGTTTTGGGTTCCTCCT
>VXBB01016055.1:69872-102448 GCA_013399915.1 Illadopsis cleaveri | reverse complement strand
TTTTTTTTTTTTTAATTGATCTCCTTTTAAAAGCTTGTGTTTCTTCTGTTTGGGAAGACTCAGTAGCCCAATTTCCTTTCCGGTACTCTAAGGTCTCACCACAAACTGTGTGTCTACACATATGGATACACACACACCCCCCAATGTTAATATTTATATTTAAGCCAGATGTTAAAATACTTGAAGCTGATTTACAGGATGTCTTCAGAGTATTGAAAAAAACTTGGGAATATTCTTGATTGTGCATAATGACATGGTTCTGATTCAGCCCTCTCTGGGAGTAGGGGTGGAGGGTGGGGGAAGCAGCTGTGTGGGTGATAGCAGCAGCTTTTTAGTACACACTACCAAAAATAATTTGGGATTTTCTCTACATAGAGACTGTGCTTAAAAAAGAAATAAACCCATGCATTTTGTTTCTCCTTAAGTTCTCTGCCTGAAAACAGTTGGACTAAACCTTTGGGATGTAGATGTGGTATTTCTTTTCAAACTCCACTTGTATTTTTTCTTCTCGCTTGAGGGTTCATTGAAATATACATAAATTGGAGTAGGAGTTTGGTCAGGCTCTGCTTGCAAGAACAGAGAAGAGTCTTTCATGGAGCTCTCTGTGCCCTTTATTTTTTATTAGAAGCTAGTCAGATTTAACAAACCCACACCCAGTGTTTTAAATATTTCATTTCTTACTTGTTTCATCTCTTACTTTAAAATATTACTGTCAAAATAGAGGTTTTTTTAGTCTGATGAGGTTTCCTGCTTCAGAAACAGAGAAGTCAAATCTCTTATATTCCTAAAAGCAGAGAGAAATACTTTCAGGGTGATAAAGCTGGGTCTTTATGTGAAAAGTGAGACTGTGAAAATTTTTCCTGTCATTTGTAGATCTTTTTAATGGGCAAAAATCCATACTGGCAGCCTTGTGTGTCAGTCCTAAGCCTGTGTAATTTCAATCTTGCCTAAACTCTGTTTTACTTGTAAGAATTACCATTTCTCATCACTCGGGAAAGAGACAGAATCTTTCAGTACTGTTAAAACTCTTCTGACTCTCCCAGGGAGCTTTTGAAACAGGAAAGCAGAGGTTTGTGTGTGTGTGTGTGTGTGTGTGTGTGTGTGTGTGTGTGTGTGTGTGTGTGTGTGTGTGTGTGTAATTTAACTTTTCAACACACAAATATTTGCCAGAAGATTTGTTTTCTGTGTTTGCAGAGGGTGCTTCTTCTTGTGTGATAAGGTCAGGCAGCCTCTGAGCCCAGCTCATTCCTCTGTAAGACATTAACTCAGCAAGAATGAATGAAGAGGTTTAATTTTTTCCTAGGAAATGTTTCCTCCTAGATGGAGGCTTATGCACAAGAGATTTCTACAGAATTTTTTTTAAAAAAACAAACATGCATAGAGTGAAAATCCAACATTCTTGGTCTTTTCCTAGAAAGTAGGAAAGAGACTTAGCTTTACAAACATTTGCAAATCTCTGTTTTCCCATTAGTTTTGTCCATTGGCCTCCCTAATTTTTAGATGCCACTAGTTGCAGGCCTTCTGTGTACATCTTGTATGGGAGAAGAGAGCAGCTAGGTGAAGAGGGGAAGAGAAGTTACCCAGCAAAACAGAGTTTTAACACAGGGACACAAAGCTTAAGCCTGGGATGCAGGAGTTGAAGGGATAAGATAGTACAAAGATTGTGTATATCTGAATGGAAAAGATTAAATGCACTGAATTCCACTGAGGAAAAGACACTTCAAACTCAAACAAACAAACAAACAAAAAACCACAAACAAACAGCCACAAACAAACAAACAAACAAACAACCTCCAGGAGAAGGACTTAGAAGTGCTAAGGTCACAGTGTAAATTACTTATCTCTTTCTGATTTCAAGGAAGAAGAGATTTACATCGTGTTGATCCACATGCTTCCAAAGAAGCCTTTAAACCTGAAATTGTTTCACAGATTTTTTTGCCTGTTAAATGAATAGCAGGGAAAGTGCTGATAGGAATGGAAACAGGGACTATTCCAGCTGCCTCTGAGCTAATTTTGCAGGCACATTGGAACAGGAGTCATGAGTCTACAAGTCATTCTTTAGCCCCAGTGCCAGCTAGTCCTGAGTATTTTATTGTTGACAGCACTTTTGGTTGGTTTTAAGTCCTTTCCCCTTACCAGATGATGGTCTGTCAAAATCAGGGAAGATAAAGCTGTGCCTGCTTAGCACACTTAAAAATAAAACTACAAACCTTTTTTTACTTAATAGCTAGGATTTTTCTCTCCTTTTTAAAGGGGAAAGGACAGAGTGACACAGATGAGGATTATAGCTTGGTTTATGGTATAGTCTTGTGGTCTTCTCATAAGTAAGTATAACATCCAGTTCACTTATCTTCTGAACATTTTTTTTAATTAAATAGCCATCTCAGAGAAAGCAATTGCTACTTGCTGATGAGTAGCTTTTGCAATTCCTGGCAATGGGTAGGAAATTGATAAATTTGTTATACCTGCTGTAGTCCTCAAGACAAACTATTGCATGTAAAAATTTCTGTCTAAATTACAAATTAAAAATAACCTGAGAATTAAAAAAATACAATTAGGAAAAAGTTTTTGTCCCACAGCAGTAACCACTCACTGTTTTGTGTGGTTTGTTTGGATTTGTTCTGTTACGTGACCCGGCAAAGTGAGTTTTTCTGGTAAAATTGCCATAGTCTCTCTCACCATTCATCGTATCTTGTGTGTTTAGAAACATAATTTTCTTCTGTTGGATGTTATGCTGTCATGCAAGTCCAGGTGAGCTCCACGCAGCAGGAAGTGTCTCTGTTTGCTGGAATGCCTCTTCTGTGGCCTCAGTTAAAAGAATAATAATAAAAAAGAGCTAAGTAACTTCAGATTTCTTTTAGTTTTGTATCTGGAAGCTGACATGCAGCCCTTTGTGTGGCATATACCTGGCATGAGAGATCCTCTTGCTTGCTGCTGGATAAACAGGAGGGTATCACAGGTCGTGAGGCTTTAGGGGTGAATTATGGACAGGTAAAAAACAAAACAAAACACCACTGTGAAGAGGCTGAGAGAAAGCAGAGAAGACCAGTTTCAATTTGCTCTTGGATGGTGTAGCATGGTTTTTGTTCTGTTGGGGTTGTGTGACATGCACAGTTCTCATGTCATATTTTGGGTGTGGGGTGACTGTGCAAAACACCAAGTGGTAGAAGGGCTTTATTTATTTATTTTTTTCCTTCATTATTCTCTTTCTTGGTAGGAAGGAAAATAACCCATCTCTGCAGGCAGTGCTATCAGAGATGCACTTACTCTCCAGGACAGAGAATGTTGCATTTGCCTTTGGCCTCTTTATAGCACCCTTTCTGGCCATGCAGTTTTCTTAATGTAGTCACATGTCTGATCCTTTTAGCTCAAAGAAACATTTCAGTAATAATGGCTGAGATGGAGTTAGGGCTCTGCGTGTGCAAGAGAGGACCTCAGGAATACTGTGGGATGCAGCTGTAGATGCCCAGGTGGTTGTGGCTCTGCTGAAAGGATGAGAAGCCTGTAAGGATGGAAAAGGAAGACAAAATTTTAAAGCGTTTAATGAAATACAACAAGATCGCAGTTAACTTGTGCTCCTTTAGCCATATGTGTGGGTTCTAATTTGATTTGTTTGTATTTTAATGCAAACACAAATTAGGCATGGAAAAAAGAGGATGGAAGTGCTCAGCTCTATCAGTTCTGTCCTTCCATGGTCCTTTTTAACCATTGAGCTGTTAACACATCTGTACGCTAGAAGTGATAGCAAAAGGTTATTGAGCAGTCAGCTCTTTCAAAATCCCGAGTTATTTAGAGGAGTGATGCATTTCACAATGAATTAGTTTTTCTCCAGTTGAATACCCCTGTGGGAATAAGTTTGATTGATGCACAGTTCACATGAAAAATTAGGCATTGCAGAGGTTTCATGGGTACATTTCCCCAAGTTTTTAAAGTACTTAATTCACAAAGCCATGTGGAGAAATTAAAAAAAACCCCAAGTTTCCAGGGAAACATCTGTTTGCTTTGGAACTTCCATCCAAAGGTGGACAGGGAGCTAGAGCACAGGAATTGTCATTCTGGGTTTGGAGGAAAGGAAGGACGATATATCCTGGGTAAAGCCTGCTTCTTCATTTTGCTTTGCACACACTAGTTTTCAGATGTTGATGTTTGTGGCTGATTTGGAGAGGAAAGGATTTGTACACAGGATTTGTATTTTTGCTCTTTTAACACTTTCCTATATAAAAGAAAATTACTTTCACACAGTCTACTAAGATACGTGGGAGAGAACAGGAATATGTTTCTGGGTGTGGAAAATTCTCTTTTTTTAGGCACGATAAGTTTTGAAGTCTTCTTGTGAAGTTTTCATGCTAAACGTGACAAAATAACGTGAAAGTAAATATAGTAGCTTTAAAAGGCAGAAATCACAGTTAGTGATAACTGTGCAATATCTGAAACGTGATATTGAAACTGAAAGTTGAATACCAGAGACAAAAATCATAGGGATGGATAATCTGAAGTACATTTGGATATGTCATCTAATTATTGTGTTTTAAATGTTCCTGAAGCTTTTCTCCCAGAAGAAAATGAGAGAAAAGTTAGGAGAAGATGGGTTTGAATTTTGTACAGTGAATTGTTATATATGTGTTCATGACAGAACTAGAACCCTTTATTTGGCCCTATAATCTCAAGAAAACAATGTTGGGGGCATGAGGGGTATCTTCAAAGTTATAGAAAATTAAACAAAGTGTTAGTGTTTTTGCAGTGTTACCATGAAATCATGGCTAAAGATACCAACTCAGCGCTTCTGAATATCTTTGGGATGGTCATAAAAGCCTCACAAATGCATTGTACTCAGTTTTGTTAAATAATTAAACACATGTTGTGGGACTGAACCACTAAAACCTCTGTGTGAGTGCTTGGAATTCATTTGGTGGGACAAGCAGCCCTTGAAAGGCAGCCCTCATCCACAGGGGTTTCTCAAGCAGCTTGGCTATGTTTAGCCAACAAGATCTCCCTCCTGTATTGTCAGGAGGGCTAAACAAATAAACTTTTGATTTGACTGCCATGAGTTTAGAGAAGCTGTTTATCAGGGCTAGGAATAATCAAGTGGGTTGTGAGTACCTGGTGCTTTTTTTTGCATCACACAACTGGATGCCCATCTGCTTCTGCAGAATTGAATTTTGGGGAAGCAAAACATTCATAGAGAGAGTCACTGAAAAGCTTGAAGTCATCTCTGCCTCTTACCTGAGCTGTGGTTCAAAAAACCATGCTGCCCATAGAAGCTGATGCTGTCCTGGAACTGCATTGTAATTCCCAACCAAACTCAGATATAATGAAACTGCATGCCAGCTCTTCTTGCATTAAAGCTTTAATAGAAAAAGCCAGAGTTCTGCCTCCACAGCCTTATGCTTAAGTCACTTTGAGCTTGCCAGAGTAATGCATCTCGTGGAAGCCTGTTTCCCATCTGCTAGTCTAATTATACATTAAGCTATAACAAAACATTAATTCCCAGAGCCTTGAAATATTGTCCCTTGTGTCTGTGGCATTGTGATTGACTGGATGAATTTTGGAGCAGCAAGCAGCTACATATGTGGATGGTTATACATGACTGAATGATGAGCTAAATACTCTTTGCTTGAAATTTCTGTTCTGCTGTAGTGCTGTGGCAACTAACCTGTAGTGTAGATACTGCATAACTTTAATTTTCACATTGTGTAACCTCACCTGAACTGTTGGAAAGGCTTCTCAGCCTGCCTCAGGACTGGTATGAGGCATTTCTGGCTGATTTGGGCTTTCAGATGCTGAAAGTGAAATTAGCCACCCACTATTAGACACAAAATAGTTGAATATCAAGTGAAGAATCAGGGAGAAATAATAATAATTTTGTCAACTGGTGCAAAGGAGCTGAGTTTAATTGCTGTAAATTCTGGTTTTTAGAATGATTAGCATTTCTAATTAGCAATTTTGTAAACTGGGTTTCCAACCTGTTCTGCAAACATGCAGAATATTTGATCTTTCCAAGAACCTACTGAGATGGACCTTTTTTAAGCAGTAGGATGATGATGGCTGGTGCAACAGCAAGGAAATCTTGACCCTACTGAATTCAGTGGCAAACTTGTCCTAAAAATCAGTGGATTCAGGTCATCTTAGGTGCTGGATCAGAGACCCTGAAAGTTGTTGGAAGTAGGTGGAAGGCTCCTGGTGGAATCCGTGCTGAGGAAGTAAGCAGGACAGGATGGGTTCCTTTTCTTCTTTCCTCTGCTTATGTTGCATTATATGATTTGTATCTGGCTAAACTCCCTCATGATGAGCTTGCCTTGCTATCTGCTGCTGAGCTTTGTTCCTGTCTCAAACTTTACAAAAATCTGGGGTTTTTCCCTCAGTGTGGAGTTTTGAAAAACAGCTGTCATTGTTTTTCAAGAGTCACAAGTCTAATGCTACTCTTGGGTCAGTCCAACAGCATGTGACAGGACCAAGCTGCTGGGCCCCATTAGCTGCCAAATAAATTTTGAAAGAAAGCAACTCTATTGTTTTGTATCCCATTTTCTTATATATGCCTGTATATATGCGTATATTTTCCTATATGGTGCCTAGGGATGCAATTACTTAAAAATTTAAAGCCTAAAATTAAAAATAGGGTTCCTTTTGTTAACTTCAGTCCTTGCAGAAAATTAGTAAATACTTACATAAGCAATCAGGTCAAGTGTTCCAGAGAATACAGAGATTTAATTTTGGTTTTCCAGAGAATAAAATAAAGCAAAATGCATTATAAATTTGTGCTTGGCAGAAGGAGAGAAGCATTGGATTACAGCAGACACAAGTTTAAGAATAAAATATTGGTAGATACTGTAAAAATACTGAATTTAGTATTACAGTACTAATATTAAGATTGTATGTAAAACACCCAGACTTTACCCACAGCCAATGTACATTTTCCTCTCAACAGACCCTAAATTCCGCTAAACTTCTTGTTTAAGAAGTTAAGTTTACACTAAACTCCCGTACCCCGCCTTGTACCCCAAAATAGCAGGAGGTAAACTCCTTGAAAATATATAGTTCTTCTTAATAAGATGACCACTAAGATGCAATTCTTACCAACAGTGGAATAAATCCTATTACTCTATATCAGATATTAAAAGAAAATATGTGATCAGTTACAGCCCAGGTTAACTGCTTTGTCTGCTTTTTAAGCATGTAGACAGGCATGCAAATTCAAAAACTTTATGGTTTCATAAAACCTAGCATGAAGTGATTCCAGTAAAGTCTTCTAAAATTGAAATTGATTAGAAACTTGGTGCAACAGTCACATCTCCACATCTCCAGATTATCCTAAGCTTTCCAGAAAGGCCTACCTTCTAAAAAAATAAATTTCATTAACACAGGCATCACTTTAATGTGACCAAAAGTCATAGTTTTGCATCATGTTTTTCCTCACAATTTAACTTGTAAGTGCTTTTAAGAAGTACTGAAAGTGAAGCATGAACTCAGTTTGGCTTGAGAGAACTGCCTTTCTTGCTCTGCTACTCCTTTAGCTGAAACACAATGTGAATTTTCGCCAAGTGAGATAAAAGGCAGTGGAGGTGAATGTGCTGTAAAGAGAGGTCCTGGGGGTCAGTGAGAAAATCCCCCTGGCTGTGGTGTAGTCCCACCTGCAGGTCATTGCACTCAGCAGCCCAATAAACAGTGGAATAATCAGTAGGGACAGCTTGGACAATGTGTGCTGATCCCCAGACTCCTGAAAAAAGTAAGAGATTGTGCCAGTTCATGGGCAAATGTTAAATTTTATGGGAGGCACCCAACCTTTTACCCCTGTAAATGTTTCTCTGTGGTTACATGGCCAAGGAGCTCTGTGGTGATAATGATGAATGGCTGAGGTGCCCACTCAGTCTTACTCAGAATAGAGGTGGGTTGTTTTTCAGTTTTGTGGTGGGGTTTTTTTGTGGTTTTTGTGGTTTTTTGGGTTTTTTTTCACAGCAGCATTATCTAAAAAAGCCCCACAATACAGAGAATAAGTTTCATGGATCTGGGAATTATTCTTTTTGAGTAATTAACAGTTCACTGAACTGAGGATTTCATCCTCTGTTCTTTGTGGAAAAATAATAAAATTGTAATAGTTGTCATTCTTTTTTATTTAATGGAGTGGTGAGGCTGGGGGGTTTTTTTGTTTGTTTTTTTTTTGGTTAGCAGAATCAGGAAATTAACAATCTTGTTAATGTGTTCTGCTCTAAGATGTTGGTTGTCATTGCAATGCTGCTCTGCCAAGGACAAAGGAATGGAAAATAACTTTGGATAATGTAGTCTATAAATTACTTTCACCTGAAGAGTCAGTGTATTCCTGTGCTGAGCAGATCCCAGAAAAATGAATGTTAATTAACTGACTGGTAGACATTTGTTTCAAAGGAAAAAAAATAGGAGTAGGAAAAAATGTTATTAAGAGAGAACAAAGATATCATCTACTTTTAATTATTCAACAGTATTTTGTAGGGGTGAATCATTGCTGGCACTGCTAAAGCAGAGACAAAATATTTAGTCTAGCACTCTGTAAAAAAAAAAAAACAAACAACTATATAGGCTCAAGACAGATCTTGGATGCTTTTTCTTTGATTGGTGCAGGTCTTTCCTGAGTTTTATTTTGTGGAAACACACAGAACTACAGGATTAATTAGGTTGGAAAAGAGGTCTGAGTCCAACCTGTCAACCAGAGCAGAGCGCTTAGTGCCAGTCATTCCTTAAACTCCTCCAGGGACTGGGACTCCACCACCTCCCTGGGCAGCTCTTTCAATGACCAGTCATCCCTTGTGTGAAGAAATTGCTCCTCATGTTCCACCTATACCTCCCCTGGTGCAATCTGGACTAAGTTATGGAAAGGGAGTGAGCAGATTTTTTTTTTTAAAACTTTTTTTTTTGTTTTGTTTGGTTTTGTTTTGTTTGGTTTGGTTTGGGTTTTTTTTTTTGTTTGTTTTTGTTTTTGTTTTTTAAATATTGAATGCATCTGGTTCTACTTGTAACACAAAACTGCTAAATTTTGAGGACAAAATTTCCTTGTCTAACTGTTATGGCTTTGTGTAGAGAAGCACACTGGCTTGGATAGAGCACGCTGACTGACAAACTCTTTTATTTCCATTCAGTTTTACTGATTTTTTTGATGTTAACTGTTCTGTGGGAGATGTGGAAACATATCATGCCCTCAGGGTAGTCTCTGCAAGACTGGGGATCACTAGAATGTGAGAAAATAGCCAAAGCCATGAAATAAATCTGTGGTTCATGAAGCTTGCCAGACGACCTTGATAAACTGCTGCTCAAATGTTGGGTGTCTTTTTAAAAGAAATAATTTATAGGGTAGAAGCCCGGCTTTTCTTCTTGGTATAAAGCAGCAGTGGAGGTGGCCACTGGAATTTTAGAGTAGAACTCTGCTAGATAGAGATGACCAATGCTTGGCTTTTTTATTTTTCTGTCACATTTATATTAAGCTCCCTAAACTTTACAGCAAGTGTTGTAAGACCACTAAACAAGTATTAAAAAATTAACATATAAAATTTGAAAATGCGTCTCTGTGTTAAAATATGCAGGGAAAAAAAACCACTAGCAAAAGAAAACTCATTTTCTTTCTGGCTTGATGATGACAGTCATGATGAACAGGCAAGTTTTGCAGAAGGTTAACCAAAGGATACAGGCAGCAGGCATAAAGCTTTTATTGACTGTGATATTTATTAGGAGGTGACAGTAAACACAATGAATAAATACTGTTGTGAAGCTGTTACAACCCAGGCAGTCTGAAGCTTTTTAGAACTGGTATTTTATAAAAAGCTAGTGCTGAAAGAAATTTGCCACATTTCACTCCTGCAATGGGATTTCATCCAACATTTTAACTTTTATCCAATGATCAGGTTATGGTAACCATGCAGTGGCTGCCAGTCTCCACTGGGACCATCTCCATCATTCCTTTGGCTTCTCTCTGAAGCCTCTGTTCCAAATTAGCTTCATCTTCCACCTATTAAACTTCAGAGTAAACAGCTCAGGATCACCCTGGTCACTGCTGGGGATCAGGTCAGGAGGTCGATGCTGCTGCAGAGCTGCAGTTGTTCAGCTCTTTCTGCATTTCATCATTTTAGTAGACCTAGGATTCCCACAGATTGTTGTGCAACTCAGGGAGATTTAAAGCTGCACACTCGGAATGGTGGCTGCTGCTTTGGAGTGCTCAGTGTGAGGTGCTGACCCGTAGCCAGGTGTTCTTTTTTTTGGTCATCAAGTCTGAGCTCTGCTGTCCCAGTTCTCATTGTAATCAGTCCTTTACCTCAAAGAGAGATAGCATGAGAAGCATGAGGCAGGGTCAGAGCTATGATAGTCTGCAATCCTTTCTTATGCACGTGGTTCTTCCTACCTGTGTGTCAGCTGGGTGCTTTACAAGCCTCACTGGGCAGAGCACTGGAGAGATTAGTTTTCTCCAAACTAGCTTATGGTTTTGATAATTGGTTTTCTGAGGGCTTAAAAAAATAAAAATTGTAAATCTGACACAAGGTCAGTGTTGGTTCTTTGCTTATCTCCTCTAGGCTGTTTATGAGAAGCATCAAATGTATTTATCTCTAAAACATTTGGGAATAAAACTGTGTAGCATTTCATGGCTGTAGCTGGAATATAAAAGCCTTGTTTAAGCCTTTGGTATCTTCACATGAGGACAGCTTTACACCTTCATCTTCTGGGCTGTTTGAACTCTCAATTTAGTCTTTAAGATCTCTATGGAACAGAATAAAATACCTTCTGTGGATGCCACTGGAGACTTTATGAACTTAAAGTTACAGAGATCCTCAGGCTGCCTCTTTCTAAGGTGAACTGTGCCAAGTTATGTCTGAGGGTGCTGGTGCAGCAGAGGAAGGAGTTATTAATTCAGTTTCAATGGGAATAACAATAACACACAGAAAAAGCTTTGTTTTCTAGGACCAGCCCTTGAAGGCGATCAGAAGCTGGAAGTTGAACCCCACCTCTCTTTTCTCCTCCTAGCTAATTGCAGAACCACTTTTTCACAGGTGCTGAAGTTATAGTTTCCCTGACTTAGTGCATGCACCTGTGCCAAGACAGGCAGGAAGATGAATGTGAGCTAATCTCCCCATTTCTGCCCTCCTTCTGCTTGTGCCTGTAACCTTCCAATCCACGCGGCTCAATTGCAGCATAAAAGGATAGTTCCCCTTGCAGTAGCTTATTTTAAATTTAGACATGTTCTGAAACCCACGAGATCAAAGTATTTTCAACAGCACAAGAGGAACTCATCCATAATAGAGCCCTTAAAGCCTGCTCGTTGCCTGTAAGCTGATTTCATTGTGCAGCAATGGTTGGTCGCTTACTTTTTGTGACTGCGTAGTTCTGTGACAATCCTGCTTTTAAAGACACGTCTTGGGCTGGGAGTAATTGACAGCTTCGAGGCTGGTGTGGGCTTTCAGCTGTGGCACACAACACAGTTAATTTCTAGTTGCTGTTTGACTGTCTGCTATTCAGTTGTGTGCTGTTTGACTGCCAATACAACAGGGTTTATAATGACTGAAAAAAAAATGCAACTGAGAAGAACTGGAAGTACTTCAGTGGACATTGCTGCTGTAATCAGGTTCTGCTGCCACTAAGAAATTAGCGACAACTCTCAGTTCTTTGAAATATTTTATACATGTACTGGTTGCTTGTGCTTACTGGCTCTCAACCCACTCAAACAGATTCCAGACAGAGTTTGATTTAAAAGCTTCTATCTACTAAATCAAATTAAATGAAATATCAAATGGAAATGTGGGGAAAAAAAAGAGAGTGACTATAGCTCAGTTTTCCCTCTGTTTTGTATATATCTGTGTTAAAGCCAGGTGACACAAGGGCACTTCCATCCCAGCTCACTTGGGTTGTGGGTGCCAGACCTTCACCCTTTGCCTATTCACACCATGTTAGGAGCACAAAACCTCCTCAGGGGTGTGCAGTTGTGTCTTTTTTTCTCTCCTCCCTGAAGACTCAAAAGGCAATGAATCAGTTGCCACCTCCCATTTGCACACACAAAAAACCACCCCCAAAATCCAAGTGAAATTTTCTACCACGTGGACTCCCTCACTTCCTCCAGTGCTGGCCTGCTGCAATTAACTGCCTTTGTTGATCATTAGGCTTTGTTGTTTTGTTTTTGACAAAAGACAAGTGTGCTCTTGCCTGGGCTGAGGTTGTGCAGTATTTTGGGGCTGAGACAGTGAATTTCCTGTCTCTGTTTTGCTTATTTCGGTCCTGTTTGGCAGTTGAGAGCTGATGGTTCTGTGCAATGAGACAGATAGTCCGATTTTCTGGGAATACTTGGTCACAAATTCCTATCCATAATTAATTCATCCTCGGTCTGTATCAGCAGCCAGGAATGTAATGTGCTTGAAACAGATACTGACTGTCAGAAAGGACAGATCTCACAAATATTGGAAGCAAATATGTGCTTTAATTATTGCAGCTATTATATAGGACTGTTCAGCTTTGGAGATGAGCTACACTGAGGAGGGGTTTTAACAAGGCTTTGGCTTACTTTCAACTAATTTTTGTCACTCTTTTAACTGACTGTTCTTCATTAGGACTACAAATATGTTGTATGTCTGGAGAATGTTTCATAGACAAGTAAGTATGCCAAGAGTATTAAGATATATTTTATAGAATAATGGGATATCAGGGATTCATTCTGCTTCCACAGCTGTGGTAGGAGATAAACCAGGAGTTAGAAAGGAAGGAGAGCTGTTGGAGGATGTCAGCTTCCTTAGAAAAACACCAGGGATTCATTTGATGGAAAAATTGAACAAATTTAAGGACTAGTATGACTAGCTGAGAACAATGCCCAGATGGCATAGGAAATGTAATGAACCTTTGGCAAATGCAGCAGTCTCAAAATGATGATACAGAAATTCACTAAGATTCACTAGTTTATTAAGATGTTTGTACATAAAATGATCAGTTTTCAACCTCAGTATCAATGCTATTACAAAATACTTGTGGAAGTATTTTAATACTTTTTATTTAAAGTCCCAGAAAAATCCACTTAAAATCTAACTAGTCAATGGCAAGGAAGGTAAAAGTGATGGAGATAGCCCAACATAAAATAAAAAAATTATTGAATCTTACTTATCCAATTTACAGGGTGAAAAATGATGTTTCCAGCAACAGGCAAAGGCTAGGAGACATGGTACTTAATGAGGAAATTTGTTTCAGTGCTTTTCCCTAACAAGGTGTAATTTCTTTCTGACCTGACAGGCTGCTAAACCTTGGGATGCCATTAAACTGGTAATGAAGTGCCATGCGAAAAAATAATTTTTCTGCTTTCTTTCTGGTTGCCAGAACCAGCAGAATCATCTGTATACTCAATTTACTACTGTGTGTGAGACATCTCTGCATGGAGGGCCCTAGGGAGGGGGAGTGTCATCTGTTCTCTGTTAAACAGAGTACAGTTCTGTGCTACATCAGGTGCTAAACAGGCAGGGGAGAATTGGGAGCTAAGCATTAGATCCTGTGTGTTTGCTCACCAGGTTTGGATTATTGGGTAGTGTGCTTCGAAAGGTCAGTCCTGAGCCAGGGAAAGGGCTCCTTGTGGAAAATGTGGTGTGCTGGTTTATTCTATTAAATAGCAGAGTGCCTTTGAAGCCAGGATCATCAAACTTTGCATTTCATGGGCTGTATAAATATAAATTGCTCTTGATTAAGAGATGGAGCTGGAGAACATAACTAGGGCTGTTTTTCAGGACTGTTAAGGTTTCCATTTTTAGGTTTCATTGGTAATTGTTTCTACCTAAACTCTCCTAAAATGCGGTTGTAGCCATTGCACCATAAGTGTCAAGTTGGAAGGTGAGTGAATAGTTTCTAGAAATTTCCACAGCCCTACAGTGAGGTAAGGCTGGCTGACCCTAAACTCTGGTGTTCAGAGTAGTGGATGGGACAGAGACCCACAAAATCCTGCATTGTGGAAGACTGAAATCAATCAAGAGTTTGTGGAAAACCTACATCCTAAACTTTCAGCAGGGTTTTCCTTTTTACCTGCCTCAGCAGCAGGCAATGGCAGGAGGGCAAGTCTTGGAGGAGAATATTTTAGTTGCTTGTTTACTAAGAAAGAATAATTTTTTGGAGGGTGAAGTAGGCTGGTATAAATTGCTGAAAGCAAATAAGTATTTTATCTTACTTTTTACATCTGGCTGTTCACAACATCTCCAGAAACCCCAGAATTTTGCAGCCCCCAGGGTAAAACTTGGAGCTCTATAGTTACTTTGCCCTTTGGCAACAACTAACTTCACACAGATTCTTCTGCAACAGAGCCAATGTGCTCAGCCAAATGCTTTAGCATTTCCACGCTTCTGGATTATTTTTGTGCCATCAGTGATGTCTTATGATGTGCAGAGGGTACAAAGATGTGCAAACGTTTTGATGAGACATAAGTGAATCTTTAATAACATTCAGCTTTAAAAGTGTGAATGAATATCACAATCATCATGTTCTCAGACCTAGTGGGACTTGGCCTGGATGTTTGGGGCAGCTCCAGGGATCAGCCTGGGGAAGGGAAGGTTTCAGGTGACCTAATCGTGACCTTTTGATGCAGAAGGGAGGCTACAGGAAAGATGGAGAGAGACTGTTTATAAGGGTCTGGAGTGACAGGAAAAGGGTTATTGGCTTCAAACTAACAGAGAGTACGTTTAGATCAGATATTAGGGAGAAATTCTTCCCTGTGAGAGTGGGGAGACCCTGGCACAGGGTGCCCAGAGAAGCTGTGGCTGCCCCTGGATCCCTGGAAGTGTCCAAGGCTGGGTTGGATGGGGCTTAGAGCAGCCTGGGATAGTGGAAGGTGTCCCTGCCTTGGGACGGGTGGCACTGGATGGGCTGTAAGGTCCCTTCCAGCCCAAACCATCCTCTGATTCTGATGCTCCACCAAGCAGCAATAATATTGTAGCCTACAGATGTGGTTTCATGTTTCTGGATTACAAATTCTCACCATTTTAAACAGGATTAGTAATTCTCTGGCAGTGAAAACAAATAGCAGAGTTTGCTAAATGGCGCTATAAAAATCTGTGAAATTTCTTGCAGGTCTGATTACACAATACTATATTTTTTCAGCATTAGTCTGGCTCACTGCTATTCTGCAAAATTCTAATAGTCCTATACCAAACTTGTCTTGGGTATGCAAGAAAATCTGCATATCATGGTTGATTTCAGTGCAGAAGTCACAATAACTCACAGTGTAAAATCCCAGCTGAGATCAGCTCAAACCCCCTCCAGACTTCCACTGCCTTTACTTCTCATAGAAATAAGGCTAATACCTACTTCACTTCTAACTCTTGCTAGTTTTCTTGTTGGTATTTATCTTGCATTTGATAAGGACTATAATGTTGTCCAGTCAAATTTTACCTCTGTCATTTTGATTCAGTTCTCTCTTGTCATTTTGATTCACTAGTGCAGCATTTCAGTAATTTGCTTGAAGATTACTGAAGAGAAATTGAGTTTTATGTGCTTTATTTTGCAGCAATAACTTTTCCTTTCCAGGTGTGCATGTCCGATCTGATTTGTTTGACCAATGCCAACTTCATGTGACAATGACTAAAAGCATTCTTGCTGTGCTTGTTACTGGGGGAAAAATGGAGCTGTTCAGTCCCCACAGCATATAATTTTATATAACACATCACATACCCATGTAAAAGTAGTTAGTGTAGGGAATTATCACTGATTTTAATTAACTCACAATATTCCCATGTGTTTCTCTCATTCTGGACTAGAGCGCAAGTCGTGGAGTTTGATGAAAAACTCTTCCCCACCCCCAAATTCAAGTTCAGAGGGAAATCTTCATGTAAATACTGTAGAAACCCATGGAGTCCACACTTTGCTCCTGCTGAGAGAAATAGACTGATATGGGAACAGGAAGGGTTTATCTTCTCATGTGAAGGAAAATGCAGCAAGAATATTTTTAGCTGCTTTTGACTGAAAGGTAAAAAGGGAAAAGGGAGAGAAATAGACCTGCATTTGGAGGCATTTTGCTTTTTAAAGTGTTTTCCTATTTTTCAAACAAGATATTTGGAAGACTAATTCCCCCATCGTTAAACATCAAACACGCAGCTGCTGCCAACTGAAACAAGATAAAATAATGCAAAGTAAATTCTCTTCAGGGAAGGAAAGTGGTTCCTTAGATGGCACCTCCAGAAACACCTGGGGTGATCCAACAGTCTTAGACAAGTGAAAGCACATATTCCACGTGTAAATATATTATTTTGGGACGTGCTTTCAAAGCATCACACACAATCCAAGTTTCATGTATCTGCAGACTGTCATCCAGGTGATTCATTGCTGCATAAATCATGAGAATTGAATGCACCCCATGGGGTTTTCAGTCTTGTTGTAGAAGTGACAAACACAGTACCTAGGGAAGAAGGTCTTCTGATTGTACTTAGTGCATGTAAACTTCAATGCAGAGCACCAGACAACATTTTTAGTAATGCAGGAACCTTGCAGACTGTGAGATGTTTGGAATGCATCGCATGGAAAGGAGAGAAGTCCTCTGTGCAGGAAGTAAATGTTAATATTAATTTTTTATGCAGATGAAGACTGAGGAAGAAAAAAAAAATAATATGAAGGTACCTGAATGATTTCAAGTTCAATTACAAGGCATCAAAACAGAGGTATGCATGGCATGATAATAATCTTTGTTTCAAAACTGGAGTCTGAAAGACATGTTGTGCTCATTGAGTTTCTAATGAAGCTTTTCTCAAGTGCAAGGCTGATGCAGCCAATATTGCCATACTCTGGAATTAAAATATAAAGCTATTAAAAAGAGAAATGTTGTCAATTTTCTACTTATTTTAATTTGAAAGTGAGTTTAGTATCTTTTCTAAGTTTCATACATTGGACTGTTTTCCCATCAATAGTGAGAAGTATAAATGCAATAATTGTAATAGGATCATATTCATGCATAGTATTGACTGCAGGTGCTGGAAGAATCAAATGTATTAAAAATGGGAAAATAATTAACTTAGCAATGATGAACTGAAGAATTAGCATTTTTGTTAAGCTGTCTGTAGAAATACCACAATCACATTTCTCCAAATATCCCCCATTAGTAGTCAAAAACGTTTTGCTTTTTGCTGGCTCTTTTTACCTTGCAGTTTTCAGGCTCTTCCCTCTATCACCTGCCAGCACTCTCTGCGCTGTCTGTTGCTCAAACTCTTATGCAGAGACATTGCTTGGTCACAGCCTCAAAATCTGTGTGGATTTGACCACTGTGAGCCAGGTAAAACTACAAGTTAAGAACAGATCCCGTTTGTCAAAGAGTTAATTTACACAAGATTTACATGAACAAGAGTTCATTACCAAACCCCAGGTATGAACTTAAGCCTCAGGTATTAACTATTTACATCATTTACAGTTTAAGTAATTTTTGGCTTGGCCCTACCTGGCCAGGAGGAATCAGTTGGATTCAGCTGATGTTTACCTGTGTGAGCAAAAAAAAGAAGCCAAATTAGGGATTTATTATGTGGGACAGGGCAATGATCTGTATGATGTTGGCAGCCCTCCTTTTAGCTTGCAGTGGAAGTGGGGAGAGCTATTTTTGAACATGCAAACATGGCCTAGGGAGTACATAAATATTTAACTTTTAGCATTTTCCCCTGAGCTCCATCCTACAACTGTGGGACAGTAGCTCTGAGTCCAGCCTAAATGTGGGGAAGGTCAATAGTAACAGTTCCATAAAATGCAGCACATTTGGATCAGATCTGACTGAATTTGCCATCCTAAGACCTTGTATTTAAGAAAGACTTTAAGACTTTATATTTAACAGAAACATTGGTCCTCACACTGTCTCAATTCTCCCCATCTGCTGAAAGAATATTTGAAAACATCAAGGTATGGTAGATGTAATTTCTGTTCCACTTCTTGGGTGCACTCTGCTGTGTGCAGGTGTAGTGTGAGTCTCAGAGGGTGGCATGAGCATCTTGCACTCTCAGTTTTGCTTTTCCTGACAAAACAAGCAGCAGAAATGAAGCACCTAAATGGAACAGAGGTCAGAGTCCAGAGGTACTGGTTGATGCAGTTAAAACTGCTGCTGCTGGAAATTGCAAAAGACAGGTCTTCTGATGAAATCCGAGGTACTTGCAGAGAAGGGGACTGCTGAAAGTTTTACAGTTCCCATGATGAGGGAAGTGCCTTGCCAGTAAAACACTGTGTGCAAAAAAATACTGTCACGCTTCAGGACAAAATACTTAATGATTTTTAGAAATGAACCCTGGCTTAAAGGACTGACATGGAGTTCTTTGTCCTTTGTCAGGTGTTGAGAGCAAATTAAGTCCTCATCTTTCACGTTTTAGGCCTAGAAGTGCTTGATTCATTTGTACAAAGTGACCTAATTCGGAAGAGAAAGAGGATCCAGAAATGTCTAGTGCAAAAACCCCAAACTTCTGGGCCTTTTAACATACAAGCTTTGCGTGTATAAGCAGATACTAATTCTTTTACTGTTTTTTGGTGCTTAAGTGTGAAAACAATAGTGGTTTAAGCCATGTTCTGGGGAATAAGCAGGAAGTTTGTGGACAGGAGTGGAGAAATACGGGAATGGGGGTCTGAAGTGGATGTGGCAATGAAAAAAGGGAGTTTATGAATACGTTAGAGTAAGTGCCTTTGTAACCTGTAAGGAAAGAAATTTCTGCTAGAAAAAAACTAATAACAGGAAAGAAAATATATATATTTCCTTATATCTTGGCCAAAAAAAATTCAATTTCCAGATCAGTTGTAAACTGAATTTGTATCTTTTGGGGTTTTTTTCTTAAAAACACAAGGCTAAAATGCCACCACTACAAGTAATTAAGGTATTTATTAGCATCTGAAAACTTTCATTTCAACAACTAACAAAAGGATACAAATCTAAGCAAATGACTCGAGTTGGTGGCTGTGCAGGCATATAAAGCACTTTATTAGAGTTCAGAGTGCCAAAAAGGGAGTCTATTGCTCTCATGGAAAGTGGTTCAAGGTTCAGTACATAACAAAATAACAATGATTTAGGAGTGGGCAGTGAAGTTTTAAATGCATGGTCAGACTCTTGAAGACTATTTATGCTGGACTGCTTTGTGCTGCTGCCTCAGACAAGCACTCAGTTTTTTGATGTGTTTTTTTATAAAATTGCACTTTGAATGCAGCCTACTGCGTGGTAGTTTTTAAAAGCCCTTGGAGCTCTCTGCAGTCAGACCAGATGAATGGGAAATGCTATTTACAGCATGAAAAGTTAGTAAAATGTGGGCTGAAATAGAGTAAAATTGCCTTATGCCATCTGGGTTTGAAACTGGGCTACTTTCTATATGTCAAAACACTTTAATGTGAAATCTGTCCTCCTCAGCTGGTAAACAATTACAACATCTTCCTCTTGCACCTTTCAGTGGTCTCTCATAGCTCCTTTAAAGGTGGTGGTGTAATATAGCAAACTGGATGCTGTTGACCAAAAAATTTTCTCCAGCCTTCTCCTGTCACCATGCCTCAGAACTGCCATGTCCTCATGCTGCTTCTCTCCCTGATGGCTTTAGAGCTCCAAAATGAGCAGGTCAGGCAGCATTTTGTTCTCCCCTTGTGCTGAGCCACATGTCATTATCAAATATAGGAATNCAGAATGGCCTGTTATACAGATACTTGCTACAAATTCATCTTCTCAGTGTAGAGAAATTAATTTTTTACTCTGGGGGACCTGGGGGTCTTGTGGTGCTGCAGCATCCACAGCTTCAGCTGCAACTGCCAGTTACTCCACCAATTTCTTTACTCAGTATTTGTAACCATACATTTGAAACCAGGAGGGCACCCAAGAAGCTCTTTGTGGTGGATTGTGGAGGGAGGAGTCAAGACACATTTCAAACTATTCCAGATATGAGTGTCTGAGAAAGGACACACATAAAACTCAATATTTGTCCACTAAAATAGGATTTTCAGGTGCCCGAGGGTTTCTTACTTTTTAAAAAGTGTTTTGTCTATTCCACCTTCACAGTACCCTGCATTGTTCCTTAGTAGGTAAAAATCTAGGAAGTTTCAGAGTGCTCTGGAGCTGAGAATTTTGGTTCTTCTTCTGCATTTCTTGGTGGGAAGGGGAAACAAGGATCACACAGCAACTGTGTGTGATCCAGTGAGTGCAACAGCTACTTTGGTCTCTGGAGCAACCTGAAGGATGGCATAAAATTATTGTCTAAATCTCAGTGAGGGAAAGGTGAGTTCCTGTCCCCCATTTCTAGAAACAAAGGTAGTGCATGATCTCGTCACATTTGAGCCAGTGAAGAACACCTTTTTCACACAGCCTCTGACAAGTGCATTGCTCACAGTTTTTGAAAACAGTAATTTATGTCTTGGAATGCAACAATTTACATTCTGAGTACCCAGCCAGGATTGATAGCAGAAAAGAAGGTGGGAGATGCTCCGTCATGATTTGCACCATTCTTCCGGCTTGCAGTAAGACAGAGAATTCTATCTGTGCTCCAGATCTACTGACCTGTTGAAAGTGAAAAACTGTCCACACATCACTGGAGTCCAAAATTCTGGAGTAAGCTGCACAAAATTATGTGAAATTACATAAATAGGATATAAAAACTTCTCTCTGAAAGCTTCTGAAAACTGGAGGGTGGGAGTTTTTTGTTTGTTTTTTAAGGGTGTTTTGTTGTTGTCGTTTTTGTTTCCTTGTTTGGGATTTTTTGTTGGTTGTTTTCATTCTTATTTTACTGTGTGGGTGTGTATTTGGGATTTTTCTGCTGTTGTGGGTTTTTTTTTGTTTTTGATTTGGTTTGTTGGTGATGCTATTATTAATATTAGTATTAGTACTTTGGCTGTCTTTTTTAAATAATGCAGTGTTTCTTGGGAAAATGTCTCCAGATGGGATGCTAGTGGTTTTTCATACATATTTTCAAGTCTTGAAGCTGATTGATGCAAGCTTGCGTCACATTTCTTGAAACTAATAGGGTGAACTCATGGGAACACAGAATAAGAAAGGTTAATGGATTTCCACATTTGAAACCATGAGAGGTGGAATAAGTGCTATTCTTAGCAGAAATGCTGAAAAAAAGGAAAAGGGAGCAACTCCACGAGTATTTGTTCAACATTTGCAACCCATTGCTTGAAGTGTAAAGATCGTTTTGTCTTGTGTAAATCTCAGCCACTCACAGCTTCAGCAGGAAAACAGCGCTGCTTTTAAAAAAGCTCTGCTGTGATAATTTAGCACCCTGATGATGCTTTGTGGGTCTAAGAACTGGGGTGAACTCATGCACAGTCAGAAAGAGTGCAACAAGGATTCCAGTTGTATTGCATGTCTGCAGTTGGCTTAGTCTTTAAATTCCATTTCAGGGCAGTAATGCTGGTTTTTAACATCTTATTTGAGTGCAACTCAGTTGGAGTGGCAGCGCCTTGCTCACTGTCACTTGTTGAGCCTTGTGGGTTGTTTTGGTACAGAAGTTACAAATCTCTTAAATCAGAATATAGCATCCTATAAATTATTATGGGGCAAAGGATATCTTCTGCACATGAATCTTCTGCTTAACTTCAACATGCCCTCAACAAGCAAGATAATTTGCTTGAGTTTATTCGTTGGTTTGTAATTGTTTTTATACTTACTGCATAAAGAAAATACCTGCAACACCTTTACTTTTAGTCTGATACCCATAAACCCATAGATATAGATATAGATATAGATATAGATATAGATGATATAGATATAGATATAGATATAGATATAGATATAGATATGTGTGTAAATGAAAAACTAGGACTAGTGACAACACAGAAAAGAAAAAACAAAGAGCTAAATGCTACCATACATTCATCATGCCAAATTCAGCCACTTTTCTCAGAATTTTCTGGCGTCTGGAATAAATATTGATATTCTGTCTTCTCCAGTTTAATATTGCTTGTCTTCATAAATACTATGCAAATACATCTTCCTGGTTTTGTTCTTTATTTTCTCTTTTACTGAGGCATTTTTGACAGATTTCCACTTGTTTCAAGTAAAAAACTTTTTGACATAATATATACATATGGGTAAATACTGACTTTGGGTTTTGTGGTCATTAAGATTTACAATTCCTTAATGCCAGCTTTAACTTAGGATTTGCTTGGGATCTCTGTGCTTCTCAGGACAACTAATCTCCATTATTTACCATGGGGTTCAGTATTAAAGCATACATCATTTAATTCTATAATTGTGTCTCTTTTCAGGCACATGCACTGATTTTGTGTGAAAATGGTTCTTCTGAATTCAGAGAAATATGTTGTAACTTGCAACTTGCCTTTAAAAAAGTAGAAAGGGATTACCTGTATCTGCTCTGCCAAAGTGTGTTATCAATGCAGTGCTGTAGGCAGGAATTTGAATTAACATTGCTGAGATATAGCCAGATTATTTCCCATGTACTTTAAAGCTTTGCATTTAGTTGCATCTTCTGATGCTCCAGCAAATGCTCCAAACTCATCAAGTGACTGATGGATGTGTTTGTAAAGGCTTGAATGGTCATTTTATATGAAATTATAAACCCACTGTTGTACTTAATGGGGTCAGTGAAGCAATTAGGAAAGAAATACATAATTCTGTAGCGTGGATCTGTAAGCATGATACTTCTTAGGCTTTTCAAGTTTAATGAAGCAGCTACTCAGCAGCTGAATGTTCTTGTTAAACAGTCTCAGCATGGATTTTAAAAGTAAAATGTTGCTGAACACCATGGTCTCCTTGGAGAGTCTGTGGCTCTTATTCTCTTGAAATGTCTGCATCTTTTATATGTTAATGGTTTTGACAATCAGCCATTTGCTTCATTTTCATTGTAAATGAGGCCTAGAGTCCGATTGCCTTCCCCATTCCCTGAACACTCTCTTCCCTGTAAGCAGTCTCATCAGCCTCCAGCTCACTCCCTGGGGTATGCATGGTCTTAAAATAGCTGAAGTAATCCTGCAAAACAAATGTTTTGCCAAAGCATTTTCCTATTTTAGATGTCTTTCTAAGAATATGAGTCCCTGTGTGAAAACTTGTGTGGTGCAACTGCTCCAGCAGCCACACCATTCCTCATGTGCTACAAAATCTTACTACCAAAGACATCCCTTCAGGTGCCTTCCAAAGGTTAGTGTTGCTATTGTTCAAATCCAACAAAGTCAAATCACAACGCTTCTTCTTTACCCTTGGAGAAACATCCTTATTTAGAGGGTTTTATTGATGTTTGGTTTTTAAAGATTCTTCTCAGCTGCAGTGCTGACACTGTACAGCTGTGGTGAGTGACGCAGAACACTTTTTTGGTGAGGAAAACTCCTGATTTTGGCATGGGAGTATCATCATTGCAACCTGCAAGGTTTACATGGGACTGTAGCCAAGTGTTCCAAGGTGTGCTAGGGAATCTTTCCCCTGTTTTGCAGAGGGATTAACTCACCCTGTGTGTGTGGTTTTGGTGCCTGACCTGAAGGGGAAGACCGCAGGGACACAGTCTGGTGGAACGCTCCATGACAAGCACACCCAGCCAGGAGCGTCCAGCCCACAAAGACATAAGGAATTTACACACCCAGGCTCCTTGTTCCCAGCACAACCCTTCCTTCTCAATTGCCATGGCTGAAAGCACCAAGCAAAACACACTCACAGTGATGTGAGAAAGGGCAAAGCAGAGAAGAGAGACACGGGCAGGCTGTAATTTCTGCCTCACCTTGTGGCATAAATTACTGCTGCACGCAGGCTGTGATTAAGCAGGTTTGTGTGACTAAAGCCCTGTACAGGATTAATTGCCAGGTCTATGCTCTGCTGTGGGTTGGTGATAGAAGACACTGAGCAACAGTGAACTGCTTTCAAGGGGGATTTGAAGCCAATCAGCCATTTTCTCCTCCAGTACATAACTTTCTCCGTTGGTGGACAGTGGCAGCCTTTAAATTTGAAAGTGCACAGGGTGAAGACTGTATATTCCTTTGAAACATTTGGAGGGGGAGTGACAAAAGGTTCAGCCTCTCTATTTATCACTCATGACTTCAGGAGTCTGCAGAAAGAAGAAAGCAGGGTTGCTGGCTTGCTGCTTGAGGGATGTGCAGACTAGGGTTTTTTTGTGACACTTAATGTTTAAACTCCCTTTTCCTGCTGAGTGGACTTCAGAAATCTGGAAGTGGGTAGTGAGGAATGCTCCTTCTCATGCCTGGTATTGGTCAGACAGGGTGAGGTGTGCCCCACAGCACATCCCTGTCCTTCTTCCTGCCTAGATGGAGACCCACTGCCCAGCGCCATGAGGACGAACCACAGCAGCCACCTGCCTGGAGTCCCCCCGGAGTGCCCGCGCCCTCCAGCGCCCGATGGCAAGAGCGTGCCCGGCAGCAGCGGGGCCCTGGCCACCAGCTGCCCCCAGTATGTCATGCAGGTGTCCTCCAAGGATGGGCAGCTGCTCTCGTCTGTTGTGCGGACCCTTGCTGTGCAGAGGTATGTGGGGGACAGAAGGAGGGACAGGCCCCTTCTCCTCTGGTGTGATTAAACCCCCATCCCAGCATGATAACGATCATGCTGCAGAATGCATCACACTTCCTAAACATTTCCCAGCTGGCGTGCTGAGCAGCTAGACAAGCTGTTTCTAGCACCACTGTTGCAGCTTCTGTCGTTGTCCGAGTGATTGACCAGCTCTTTCTGCTGCTGGTTTAGAGAGGCAGATTAGTGGTGAAATATATTGTTAATCTATGCCTTTGAAGCATGCCTCAGGCTGGCTTCTCATTAGAAGCAAGAAAGAGTACTCTGATGTGTTTGGCCTTATCCAGACTTGATGCTTGGGTCAAAATTAAATTTGTCTTTGCTGGTGGTGGGCTGGAAAGACTTCGTAGATCTTAAAGCAGTGCAGATGAAATGCCCACCTGCAGCCACACAGCAGAGATGTGTTTGGCACAGTTCTTTTCAGTTCTGTTTGCATCACTCCTTGATCTGCCTGTGGGGTATCCTAAAGAGAGGGAAACCCTTTCCAGGGAGAGGAGGTTTCTGCCTTCATGTGCTTTTCTGAAGTTGTGGCCCTGCATTCGGGGTACTACAGGGCAAGCTGCTGGTCTTTCAGCAGTCCTTTACTGTTGGCCAATGAAAACAATATTTAGGTCAAAGGATCACCACTACAAGAAGTGCCCAGCTTAGGCAGATTTACAACCCCCCTGATGTACTTTGAGATTTCCAGAGGCGGCAGCACCACTGCTTTTTGAAGAGCTGGGAAATACAAAATACAAAAGGACTTCTGCCTCTCATCTGCCACTCTGATGTTTTTCGTCTACAATTTTTCCGCCACTAACAGAAGAGAGATTTTAAGCAAGAATACCAAAACCCCTTAAATCATTAGCCCAGCAGCTTGGATTACTAATTATAGGACAAAGCACTCCTAAATGCAAATATTTCTAGTTCATGACAGAGAAAAAGGCTATTACCACAGCCTTGCGCTCTGACCAGCAGTTTTCTCTCCCTCTTCTCCTGCAGCAGCCCCTTCAATGACCGGCCCATTTGTCGGATCTGCCACGAGGGCAGCAGCCACGAGGAGCTGCTGTCGCCCTGCGAGTGCACGGGGACGCTGGGGACCATTCACCGCAGCTGCCTGGAGCACTGGCTCTCCTCCTCCAACACCAGCTACTGTGAGCTCTGTCACTTCAGGTTTGCAGTGGAGCGCAAGCCCAGGCCACTGGTGGAGGTCAGTACATGGGGCAAGGCCCTGAAATTTTAGTTTCACTGGCAAAATCATGCCTGCTTTTGTGCAGACATCACAGAGCCTCTGCAGCTCCACTGGGGTTTGGGGGGTTTGGCAATATGAGGGTGGGAAATAACAAAACTCCTCGTTTTGGAGCAAATCAAAAACAAATTATTAGAATGGGTTCAGTGGGCTTGCTTCACTGCAAACTTGACTGGAGGTTTGGGGAACAGTGAGCAGCAAATTCCTGGAATGCCAGCCACCTTGGTTGAGGGTGGAAGAGAGGTAAGTAGCAGTTCCTTTGGAATGTGGGGCAAGTGCCTGGACTCAGCATATTAAATATACGTCACAATTTTCTTTTTCTTCTTGTTTTTGAGAGGTAAAGAACTTAGAAGCCTTAGAAACCCAGTTTACATGTCAAGCTCACAAGAAGGAATTGCTGTTGTTCAATGTCTGGCGTGTTTAGACGTTTGTGAGTGACCTTTTGGCCTCTTCTTGCCTATGTGCCAGACTCGAAAGTGAATTGGACAATTATTTCTCCCTTATCAATGAAAATTCAGTTTTTGCCAACTATAGATAGCAGCTTCGTGAAGTTTCCCAGATTTTAGGGTATTTTTGGCCCTCAGGAAAAGAAAGAAACTAAAACAACTTCAATCTCTTGACACTGGTAATGACCTTTCCCCCCCCTTATTTTATTTTGGAAAAAGACGAAGCAAAGTTAGTGAGGTTTTTTTGAATTAAAAGTGAAATACAAATAACATTTGACCAAATGAATGAGAAGCATTTTGTACCCGTTGGTGACACAGGCAGGTGCCTGCAGAGCTTGGGTTCAGGACAAAGTGCCTTTCCTGTGCATCTTAATTGTTCCTTTAAACTGTGTCAAAACTGGTGGACGGAGGTACAGTATTAAAAATAGGGGAAAGCAGTGTTTTGTTTTCCACAGATGAGGGAACACAGGACGGAACTGACTGCTGGGAGGTGGCTCAGGGGATGAGCAATTCAAGACTACCAGAATTGCATTAAGTAAGATAAGCATGAACATTTTGTGTATAAGCCTAAAGATATCTTCATTCTTCCTCAGGAGCCCCCTACAAAAGGTGATATGGCATTTAGCACAAATCCTGCACCCAAAGCAGGTCTTGGCCAGCTGTGCTTGGTTCCCTCTGGGTTGCTGTATGGTTCTCCTCTCAATCTTTGGTGCAAGAACGACACCACTCTGAATCTGCCCTCTGAGAAGAAAGATAAGTGATGCTGAGGCATCACAGTTTGATTTTAGAGCCCAGCTTCTCGAAATTGTTCCCTTTTGATAGTTCCTCATGTGGCTTGTGCTGCACAAATTGGATGTGGTGCTGGCCAGAGCTGATGATGATGGAAGGAGTTGAAAGCAAAGCTGACCCTGCCCAGACTGGGGCACTGTGGTTGCTTGATTGTTCCCTGATGAAATGAGGATTCTTTTTGGCAAAAGTAATAAGTAGTAGAAACAACAACAATGATATTTAGAGCAATAATGGTAAACCTGCCAGTGTTTTCTCAGCTGAGGACAAATGATAAACCCTGAGCAAGAAAATTTCTGAAACATAGCTAAGTGTTTTTATCTTTACTGCTCATTATTTTCTGACTTCTCAGGTACTTACACTGTATTTTAGTGCAGCAATCAACAGCTGGGTGCAGTTGCAGGAAAGGTCATAGAAAACCCCAATCCTTTGTGATCTTATAAAGAGAAAATGCTTTCAGTTTAGAAGGACCATGAAGGTATATTTTCTAAGCTGAGAGCAGCAGATACAAAGAGTAACTAAAATGAGCTGTATGCCAGGGGGAAAATTAGGCAGAAAGGTAATCAACCTTCTTGATTTCTGTCACTGTAATTTAAGTTTGTCTTGGAAGTTTCTACTTATTTAATATACAGAGATTTGAAATTCAAAGACCTCCCCATGCAGCAAATAATTGCAGCAAAAATCGGAAAGTTCCCAAAGCAGGACTAAAGCAGATGCAAGATTGCCAGATTCCCTCATCTTCTGTGTCCTAAAAGCACTTTCGTGCCTGTCTGTCTGTGTTACCTAGAGTGTGAGGACATGGAAGGAGGTTTATCAGGTGCAGTAGGACCTTTTCTCCCAAAAACTCTGCTGTAACATTTGGATGAGTGACAAGCCAGAGTGGCCACCTGTTTTTAACACCATAGTGTGTGTAGGTTTGGCATGGGGTGTCAAAGTTCNAAAACCCCACCAAAACCAACTAACCAATCAAAAAAAAAGCCCCGAAAACCAAAACCAAAACAAAAAACCCCAGCATACTATTATGTCTTCTCCTTGTCCCTTCACTGGATTGATCACTGCTTCCTAGTGTCTTAGACATGAGTGTGGAAGAAATTTGTTTCAGCAGAAACAAATTGAGGCACTTTGCTCGTTTTATCTAGAAATGTCATATGTGAATTTATTCCTGCTGTTAGCAGGAGAGGCTGCAGCAACAGAGATCTTGAAATGGAATAAATGGTGTGGCTGATGGTTCAGCCATATTCCTTCCTCCCTGTGCCCATCCTTATGGAAGCAGCAGAGGAGCTGACCAAAGACAACTCTGTGCTTCTCCTTTGTCTCTGCCACAGGACGTATATTTTTGTCTCAGGGAGAATCGTCTCTCTGGAAATGCACAATGTGCTGACTGTTTGATGCCCAAAACCCAACCAGAGCAGCAGTCAGTGGTAGTACACTGTCAGGCAGATCCATCCTCTCAACGATAAATTTGTGATGCTTCTTGGGTTCTTTTTTTGAACTCACATTATTCTCTTAAAAGGAATTGTGTTTCCACAGTGGCAATGTGAATCAGCATTATGGTTCTGATTAAAACCCTCCTTCATCATTCACAATAATGCAAAATTCAGTTAGAGGAGTCTGAACCCTCTAGAGGACTCCTTCTATGCCATGACAAAGGAAAGAGAAATCTATAATGTGGTGGTTGATATGCACAGAACTGATATTCCTTGTGACAAGCCAGCCAAGGGCCTCAAACCCAGCACAGTGAAATCTCAAACTGCAGTAATTCCATTACTAACTTTTATGGACCTTCCAGCTTTATATAAGATGCCTTTTTAATGCAGCCAATCCACAGAAAAAAACCCCTCTGCATTAGGAATGTGTGGTTTTATTCATGTAGCTGCTTTTGCTGTGTTTCAGCATAAAGATTAGTCAAGCTTTATGTAAGTATTATGTATCATCTTCATTTCAATTTCCACATTGCATCTGTGTTGCTTCTACTTGGCTCAATGCAAAAGCAGCCACAAAAAGTGGCAGTAAAAATATATTTATGTGCAATAATAAAATGTTAGGGAACAACCAGCTACAAAATAAAAATGGTATAAGAGTGTTATGTGACCACATAAGGCAGGCCTGTATTGCTTGTAAGTTACTTACCTGTTTTAAACCAACCAGGATTTGGTATGTCTTCATTCACTTTTTTTTTGCAAACAAACAGAAAGCACTTAATTAACAATACAAAGCTCATAAGCAAAACAGCATGACTAGGAGAAAAAATAAAGTCAAGATAATCACAGCAATATTGGGCAGAAATTAACTTCGGTTTTTCCCTGCTGTGTTGCTGGCTATAGAGCTTATATCATTAAGATAAAATAAATATAAAAACCCTCTAAAATATACACCTATGTATGAAGTATTAAGATGAGCTTATATTATAAATTAAAACCTCCCAAAGCCTTACACTGAAATATGAATTTATTTCCTGTGCAAGACTTTGAGTCACGATGTTTTTATCTGTTTGGATTATTTTTACTTATTTTTCCTCTCCACTGTTCAGTGAAGCAAGTCATTACCATTAAATCACTGTAATGAACAGACACCAGATTTGCTGTAGGTAGTTTATAAAAGGATCACACCTCAAGCCAGAAGGAAAATAAATGGTTCCTCAGCATAGTCACCAACGAGGAAAACTTTCATAAATCAAAGTTTGGAGGAACTGCAGCTGTCCATAAAGCATCTTAGGGCTAGGAGCAGATAATTAAGGTGTGTCTGTCCTTCTTTTCTTGACCTAAAAAGGGCAGATTAGAAGGGCAAGGTGATAGGGATATTTTTGTACCTAGTTTTCTTCAGGTGTGAAAATAATCCCCCTGAGACCAGTTCACACAGGGAGAATTTGAAGCAGCCATGTAGGTTTCCAGTAGAAGTATGTCTGAGTTAAAGAAAGTATTAAAGAAAAAACAAACCAAAACCAAAAAACTCCCAGCACAGATTTAAAACCATAAACACTCCAAGATACATTTTTTTTGCATCTGTTTATTCATAATGGAGTGAAATCCAGAGACAAAATCAGAATGTTCTTTCTCCTTTAAAGAGAAATTAAGTGGCTGTTTTATGTTCCTTGAAGCAAGGATTTGCTACAATGCACAAATCTTTCTTATATTACTGGCAGCAAGAGTGCAAACAAAGGCAACCCACTCCCCATAAAAAAATAAAAATTTAAATTACTTGCCAGTGAATAGACTAGTTCAGACCATCACATCTGTAAATGCTCATTCCTAAATTTATAACAATCTAGGGCAAAAACTCTCGAGGAAAGTTTGCCGGAGAAAGTAACTGAGCAATCAGATTTGCATCAAGAACAAGCAAGATGGGGGAAAGAAGGTAGAGTTTTCAAAGGCACGTCTTCTTTTGTTTTAGATAATGGGTTTGGTGACTTTTCTTGGGACATCATGGTCCTGTAAAGTCGTTCTAAACTGCCCAGTTTTCATCTGTCTCTGTCCTTCCTACTGGTAGCATTTCCTACCACTGATAGGAGACAGTCAAAGTTTACATTTTCTAGGAAAATAGAAGTGATAAGATTTCTTGCATCTGTCTTTTTGTATACCTATCAAGCATTTATTTTCTATCATGTCTTTGGTTCCCATATATTTGAGCTTGTAGATCAGGACATTTACAATGTCTTGAAATAAGTACTGTCAATAGCAAATCTGCTTTGCTTTTGTTTTAAAATGTGAAATGTGATTTTTGTTGATTTTCTTGAATGCATATATTTGTCTGCCTAACTGGGAATACAGTTGTCCAAAACAGAATGAGAGCATTGCAAATGCACACAGATAGAAACACGGCTTTTCCCATAGTTCCGCAAAATCTTTTTTTTCTTGACACATCCTGATATCTTTTAACTGATACAAGCATCTCCAGAACTATAAATTAGCAATGGCTAGTAGGAAAACAGAACAGGAGTGAGCCAGACTAATGTTAAAAAATTATACTATAGTGTAGTTGGACCTGCAAGAACATTTCATAGATTTTTATGGTGCCATTTAGCAAGCTATTTGTTTTCACTGCCAAAGAATTACTAATCCTTTTTTAGAAGCTAAGTATGTGTAATCCAGAAACTGGACACCACATCCATGAGCCACTATATTATTGCTACTTGGTGGTGCAGGGGGGAAATGGGCCACTGAATAACAGAACTAATATGATTCCAGCAGAAGCCATTTATTGTTTGCATTACAGATATAGATATGTAGATATATAGGCATACATATACAGCTATAGATTCTAAGTCTGCTCTCTACATGGGCACACATCTCTGAGTTGGCTGAGCTGCTTCTCCATGAGGCAGGCACACATTCTTCAGGACATTCAATTGGTCAAGTGTCCATCCTCACCTTGTGCTTCACCTATCTAGGGTTTACATTTTTTGCAGACAGTTTCTCAGCCTCTCTGTTCCTATTCTTGATCCTGTTGCTTTCTCAGTAACCTTGATGAATTCCTGAGAGCTCTAATAAGAAAACTGCAGGTGGTTTGGTAAGATTACTCACAACCAGTTTGGCTGGTGCGTCAGAATGGCCTGTTATACAGATACATTGCTACATGGTGGAGCTTTGTGTATCAGAATCAGAGGATGGTTTGGACTGGAAGGGACCTTAAAGCTCATCCAGTGCCACCCCTGCCATGGGCAGGGACACATTCTGCAGTCCCAGGCTGCTCCAAGTTCCATCCAGCCTGGCCTGGAACACTTTCATCAGTCCATCCATGAAATCCATCTCTCCCCAGTTTAGACAGAAGGTTGTTCTGGGAGACCCTGTCAAAGGTTTTGCAAAAATCCAGGTAAATGACATCCTTGTCTTGACCCTGCCCTTGTCCATTGGTGAGGTCACCTCATCAGAGCAGGCCACTGGGTTAGTCAAGCAGGGCTTGCCCGTGGTGAAGCCCTGCTGGCTGCCCCAAATCCCCTCCCTGAGCTCCATGAGCCTCATCAGAGCTTCCAGAGGGTCTGTCCCATCATCTCCCCAGGCACAGAGGAGAGGCTGACAGCTGGGTGTTCCCAGGGTCTCCCTTTCTCCCCATTTTGAAGATAGGTACAATATTTCCCCTTTTTCAGTCACCTGGGATCNAAGCCATTTATTGTTTGCATTACAGATATAGATATGTAGATATATAGGCATACATATACAGCTATAGATTCTAAGTCTGCTCTCTACATGGGCACACATCTCTGAGTTGGCTGAGCTGCTTCTCCATGAGGCAGGCACACATTCTTCAGGACATTCAATTGGTCAAGTGTCCATCCTCACCTTGTGCTTCACCTATCTAGGGTTTACATTTTTTGCAGACAGTTTCTCAGCCTCTCTGTTCCTATTCTTGATCCTGTTGCTTTCTCAGTAACCTTGATGAATTCCTGAGAGCTCTAATAAGAAAACTGCAGGTGGTTTGGTAAGATTACTCACAACCAGTTTGGCTGGTGCGTCAGAATGGCCTGTTATACAGATACATTGCTACATGGTGGAGCTTTGTGTATCAGAATCAGAGGATGGTTTGGACTGGAAGGGACCTTAAAGCTCATCCAGTGCCACCCCTGCCATGGGCAGGGACACATTCTGCAGTCCCAGGCTGCTCCAAGTTCCATCCAGCCTGGCCTGGAACACTTTCATCAGTCCATCCATGAAATCCATCTCTCCCCAGTTTAGACAGAAGGTTGTTCTGGGAGACCCTGTCA
>VXBB01016055.1:33887-53095 GCA_013399915.1 Illadopsis cleaveri | reverse complement strand
TAAATTTACCTGCTTAAGCAAAACTTGACCATAAACAATTGGCAAGGGGGGGAAAATCATATTAGGAAAAGAGCTTAAGGAGAAAAAAAATATCCCCATATCTTTAAACTTTCAAAAAAGTACTTTGAAAAAAGTACTTCTCTGCAAGAGGATATATATTAGGCAATATTTTTACACTGGTTTCAGTAAGACAGTTCCATGCTTTCATTGATTACTGATTAAAAATAAAATAAAAGAATATCCACACTTGATTTTTAGAATTTTTTTTAAAGAATTCATGACTTAGTATTTCCCCTTTTTCAACATAAATAACCTTGTTAACTCTAAAAGAAAATACCTGCTGGCGGTAAATGTCTTCCTCATCCAGAGCTTCAGCTGCTTCTTCCTCAACTTCCTCATCTTCTCCTTTACGTGCTGTTGTTTTGAACACAGTGCTTCTCTGAGCAACCTCCTGCAAGACATTTTTAAGACTTGAACTCTTAAAAAAATATCTTCTGTTGCTCACCTGCTTAAGATTCTGAGAAATGAAAGCTCTAGCTGCTGGGGAAAACTACCATCATTCATTTTGTTTGTATACTTTTCAGGTATTGCTGAGCATAAACAGCTCAGTCTTAAGTATCTCAATGATTAAAAGGATTGTTTTTGACAAAACACTCATAAGGTTCTTCCAAAATTTGCTTTTATTCACATATATTTAAATATTTTCTTTCAGTTCCAGCATATCGCAGTAACTGTCCCACCCCAAGCTTTAAATCACATCTCACCTGAATTAATCCCTCATTGCCTCACTGTGGGATTCCCCAGTCCTCATAAGCACACAGGCTTAAGGAAAACTAATTTAGAAGACAAATCACTGAAGAGTTTACCAAAACTTTCTTTTTAAAGTGTGTTCTAAGGCACTGCCCAGCTCCTGGCATGAGGGAGACACCTGAACAAGTAATTTTTTTTACTATTCAGACTCAATACAGAGAAAAAGAATCACAGGTTTCAGTAGAGGCATTTCTAAGTTGCAGCTAATTCTCCAAAAGGAGAAAACTTTACCAAACACTTCAGGGCATTCCTTTGTGGAGCCCTAACCTGCATCTTCGTAGGTGATGCCACCACAGAAAAAGCTCAAACAGATCTGAGGTGCTTTACCTCTCCCTGAGAATTTTTCAGCACAACTTTCACATCTTCACCAGTGCCCCAGGAATTCTGGTTCTTCCAGATGAGGTCAGTGGGAGGGCTCGCAGTTACTCCAGCATTTGCAGCCCAGATCTGACAACAGAAGTCACACAGGAACATTTTTTGCCAGTCTTACCACATTTCCAAATTACTGATTCAGTTAATGTATTTAATTTAAATGAATGTGAATCTCTTTCAGTGAAGAAAACCAAGTATATTCCAAATTTTTGTACAATAAAACATACATGTTTTTAATGCAGGGACTTTAGGATACATACTATGATGTAAAAGTTTCACCTGTACATGGTGAAAACTACTGCTTCATAGAGAAAGTGAAGTTCTGAAAAACATCTCTCTCTATTAATTGTCCCAGCAACTGACACAATGAATGCCCAACACAAACACAGGTGATTATTTCCTGAACATGTACACAGGAAGGACAAAAATAAAAAACCTTGTGTCTTTCCGACCCACAGAAGTTAGCCTGAAGTCCATTTCAAGTGAGCAGTTGAAACTTGACAACTTACTGTAACAGTCTGGCCTGCCTTTAGTACATATCTTGAGGTGTATCTGTAACTTGCAGAAGTGTCTCCTATTTTTCGGATCATCTCCCAACCTCCCATAGGTTGATCCTAAGAAAAGGGAGAGAAAAAAAAAAAAAAATTCCACCAGCATTCATTTTCTGCTGTGCATGTAGTGTGTTTTATCTTTAAGGTTGTGACACACATAAAACATTCAGTGAAAGGGTTTATTATCACTTGATCTTCAGCATGAAATTAGAATAATCTTAGGTAAATTTACCTTACCTCTTATTTGAAGTTAAAGCTTAATACATCCTGCTTTTGAGTTCTGATGTTAACTAATGTTTATGATTTGCATCAGTTTTGTTATCACTTGGTTCAGAGAAATATGTATTAGTAATATGTATTAAATATTAAAATGCCCTTACAAATATTTATTGTTTTTGAAGCACAGAATGGCAAGCAGGCTTCCTAGAAAACAAAATATTGCTGTTAGTATTCTTGAAATATTTTTATATACGCACACTTGCCACCACATGCTCCCTATATTTTTTTTCCTATCAACTAGTTGAAAAGCATTAACAAATCATATACAAGTCATCTTTACAGAATTACTGTTTCAAAACAAGAGTAGGTATTTTTTACATTCAAAACAAGAGTAAGCATTTTTTAAACTCTCCCACCAACATAGTTTCGGATCATTGAACAGTTGCCGTTGTTCGTTAAAATTATCTAAAATCAACAATCTTATATATTTCAAAGGATGCTGACATTCAGTTTGTCATGGCACCAAAAACATACCATACTTTCAGAGGATTTTACACTTTTTAAAAATGTATTTATTTACATAAACTGTCAAAACACTTGTGAGTATTCCCCAAGTACCGTTTATTACACTGCACTACAAGGAGTTGCTCAAATCTAGACCCCCTATAAAAGTGCTAAAAACATGAACCACCCATGGTTACTGGGAACAAAACTGATGCTTCTCCTTCCTTATGAAACAATGGATGTGTAAGCAACAAAAGGTGGGGGGAAAATCTAAGTGGTAAACAAATATGTGGTGTGGCAGGGAGGAAGCTAAAAAAAAAAAAAAACAACTCAAAAAACCAAAGAAAGGCAGGCTCTTACACACTAGAAATCGTTTTTGACCTGGCTGAATTGAGTCATCTACACACTGAAGTGTCTAGATCAAGCGAAATGTCAAGGTTTCTTGAATTCACTAAACCATTGCTCTCCAGATGTGGTAATTACAACCCACATGATCACTGTCTGGAGGAGACTATCCACATCCTCACTGATTAGAGGGGTCTGGGACACTTGGAACCAGGCCAGTCTTTGTCACCTAAATCATCACAATGAGCTGCCTTTTAGTGAAGACACAGGAGGTGAATGTATGGCATGTAACAGCATAATTGTGACTGCAACATAAGGAAAAGTTGTGATTATTATTTATCAAAGGGTTCTTCATTTGTGTAGATATGTGTACCCTCCCAATATAAACTCCAACCTATTCAGAGAATCAAATAAATCTCAGTAGTCACCGTAACAGTGGTTTTGGCATGGGAATGGAGGGCTCATAAAATTGTAGGTGCAGCCAGGGAAGAAGAAAAACTATGACTTAGGAAAGCTCTATGCAGATACAAGGGACATTGGCAGTTAAATTCATCCAGACCTTTATTCTGCATCTGTTTATATTTCTTTTGGGCCTTTTTAAGGCAGAGAAAGTGCTGAAACAGGCTTCTAAAGCAGCCTGATATCTGCTTGCAGTATTTCTTATCCTATCCTATTCTTCTTATTATGCAGTATTTCCTTATCAGGAACAATGACATCTGTAAAGTTTTACAGGTACGTTACGTGCAAGGCAGAACACAGACGTGCGAGGTAATGATTTGGTGGATGGACCACCGTGCAGTAAAACAAAAGCACTGAAAAGCTTTGGGGCAACGTCACCATAATCCAGAACAGTGTGTAACAGTTTTCTTTGAGACACACCAGTTCCTTAATGCCACGAGCTCCGGGATCAACACAAAGCCCTGCAAGGACGCTGAGGATGCCCTTGTGCCTCAACTCGTGACACGTGTGGGCAATTCCAAACCTGCTCAGAGGTGTTCTTCAAGCGGATGAACTTCCCATCCACGTCTATCTCCTCGATGGACACGTTCCCCGTGGCAGAGGCAGAGTGGGAAATGGTCACACTGCTGCTGGCTTCGGACTCCTCCACGTCGATCCTCTTCCTCTTGCCGCCAGCTGTGCGGACACTGCGGCTGGACGAGGCCCGCGAGACGGTCACCCGGGAGGAGGGGCTGGGAGACAGCTTCAGCCTGGCGTGGGGAAGGGAGAAAACACACACACACATCACATCACAGAAAAGGAGGCTCAGGGAGGGCCCTCCTCTCTCTCCACAACTCCCTGGCAGGAGGGTGAAGCGAGCTGGGAGTCAGGCTCTGCTCACAGGGAATGCAGGACAGAGTGAGAGGAAACAGCTCAAGATGGGCCAGGGATGGTGTACACTGGGTATCAGGGGAATTTCTTCACTGAAAAGGCAGCCAGGCTTTGCCCAGGGAAATGGTGGAATCACTATCCCTAGAAGTACTGGAAACACACATGGATGTGGCACTTGGGGACATGGTTTAGTGCTGACCATAGCAGTACTGGGTCAGGGGACAGGGTTTAGTGTTGACCATGGCAGTACTGGGTCGACAGCTGGACTCGAATATTTTCCAGCCTTAATGATTCCAAGATTTGGTTTTACTTTTCCCACCTTTCTTTTTAAATAAACTTTCTTCCGTTTCCTCTTTTTCCCTTAGATTTAGACAGCAACATAGTAAACAAAGCATGTTACATGAAGAAGTGAAGGCTTAAGTACTTAAGAGATGAATAAAATGTTGTCAAACAGCCGATTAATGTTCCTGGAGCACAGAATACTAACGGACTGCTACATTAAGAGTGTAAAAGCATTTATGTGCATTTGTTAAAGACTAAAAAGAAACAAAAACCCTAGGGAGACTTAAGACACTGTGGGAAATTAATGCACAAACAGTGGCATAGAAGCTTTGGCTCTTTCATCCCCACAGTTGAGAGGAATCAGTAGTGCGCAGCTCAGAATACAGTGAAGAATCAAACTGCTTTAAATGACAGTTGTGACAGAGGTGAAAATTCTCAGTATTGGAAGAAGTCTGAGGTCAGATATGGAAAATGCAGCTGACTGATGAGCTGGGCAATCATAATGGCTATGACTTTATTAAAATTATTCTATACTTAAAGAAATTTGGGTAACAATTAATTAACCCTGCAATTAATTTCAAAGAAGGATACTGACAGCACCAAACAGGCATACAAATGATAATTCATTACTTCTTCTATGCTGGATCTTAAAACAAAAAAAACCCCAAAAAACAAAAACAAAAACAAACAAAAAAACCCCAACCCAAACCAAACAAAAAACAAAACCAACCAAAAAAGGAAAAGGGTTTTTGCTGCCTTGAGAGCTGGTCTGATAAGTGTGCTGGGTCTTATGGTGACTTAGACCTGTGTCAGACAGGAGGGGGCAAAACCAGTGCCTTGGAAAGCAGTCAAGCACCACTAAAATCTGCTTTTTAAAAGAGACAAGTAAATCACAGAGATAATAGAGACACCACTTTGTTGCCATGTCCTTTCCTACCTCTCCTCTTCACCCTCCAGCAATTTCCGGTATGCATTGATCTCCATGTCAAGTGCCAGTTTAACATCCAGGAGTTGCTCGTAGTCAGTCAGCTGCTCCTGCATCTGATTTCTTATCTCTGCAATTTCCTTCTCCTTCTCTGCCAGCATTTTGCGGCAGTTTTCCTGTTCCTGGGTCAAGCTGCTCTCCAGCTCCTGTGCTCTGTCCTGCCATGCTCTGGACTGAGAAAAAGCATTGCAAACATCAATGATGGTGCAGAGGAAAGCCCACCCAAGCCTCCACGTGCTCTGCTGTTCAGGCAACACGCAATCCAAATCACAGAAGTTGCGTCCTCCCCTATTTCTGAGTTCAAATTCACCCGTATTCAGCTTCCAGCTCTCCACCTCACCTACAAATGTAAACGCCTCAAATTCCAGTGAAACTTGCAACATCCTTGGAAAAATAACTACGTTGCTCCATTCTTCTGAGGTCTGAAAATATGTGACTGTACTTGAATTTACTCAGGAAGGGAAAATTGAGCTTAAGGGTTTAACTGCTTAACATGTGCCAGACAGGACACAGGAACACAGTTTTAAGCTGCACCAGGGGAAGTTTAGGCTGGACATTAGGACAAATTTGTTCACCAAATGGGTGGTTAGACATTGGAATGGGCTGCCCAGGGAGGCAGCTGGAGGAGTCACCACCCCAGGAGGTGATTAAGTGCTCTGTAGTTTCCAGATGTCTGCTTTGTGCTGTGGCTTGGTGCTGCTAATCCTGAATTCCGGGAGGCAGCTTCCCTAAAGGAAGTGGGGTTGTTGTCAGTGAAAACCTGCCTGCTTATCCTTAAAGCCTCCAAGGCTTGCTCAGAGCGTGATGATAAGCATTCCCTTCAGAAATCTGATTTGTCTCCTGCTTCAAAAATTCCATCAGCCAGCAGATCTTAAAACTGTACACCCAGAACAGAATGTTTATCAAAGAGAGCCCAAAATGATGGCAGCTTTAGGATTTACTTTCCATAAGCAGGTTTTCTTCTGTTTCAAAGCACCTTGAGATTTAATTTATTTTTTTTTAATTAAAGGGCAGGAACCAATGCCCCATAATCAGGAAGTCTGCTATGCATGCATCCATATTTAGGAAGTCACCATATATTCCAGAGACAAAGAGAAGGCAGTCTACATGTCTGACACAGGGGACCAGTGTAACTGGTTGTCAATGCTAAGAGTCAGATAAGGAATTTAATAAATGGAACTTTGTGTCACATGGAAGATCACAGTGGAGTCTACTACAGAGTTCAGTGCTGGCAACTCAAACCAGACCAGCATCAGGGATAAGAGATTTCCAAGAAAATAAGGCTTAACTTAGTGCTAGTACAGTGGAAAACAAAAGTGTACCGGTTGACTTCACCAATGCTCCCAAAAAAACCACCCCAAAACCACAGCAAAATGGTTTCTTCACTGGAAAATCGTAGTTAAAATGGCATAAGTTGATTTTTCCTGAAGTTACCCACAAACACTTCTGCCAGTGCAGAAGTCCTCTGAACGAAGCTGTCACTCCTGAAGTAACAGAACGGAGGCAATTAACTTAAAAAACCTGCTGACTGAACACCCAGAAGATTATAGTAATCTAAAGGCAGAAATAAGATCTACATGGCAAAAACTTTCCATCCAATTCCTGTGGAACCTCATGCATATTCATTTTATCACCTGATCTTTTCCAGAGACTAGTTTGACTAGATAAAATGAAAACTATGAAGATTCTTACTAGTACCTGCCAATTTATTTGGAGAATTAGGAAATAATGTCCCCGCCATTTATATTTTTCACTCTAAATACACAGAATTTTGATGTCCTACTAAAGTCTACTGTATAGGAGGAACAAAATTCAAAATACATCATGGAAAGGATCAAACAGTAGTAGTATTTTATATTCCTAAAAAAGTTTATATGTTTTGTTGTATTTTCAAGTGAGTTACAAAAGCTTACTGCAGAACCAGCTCCTAACACTTCTCATTTTCACTCTGGATTTCCCACTGCAGTGCACACAATGTTACAAATAGGCCAGTACTGAACATATCACTTGTCATACTTCTCTGGGTGTGATCTATGCCCTCTGTGATCTAGTAATAACCAACTTCTTCTCAAGATCCTGTCCTACAGATGCTCAAGTACAGTTATTTGATGTTTTTACCCAGTCTCACATTCCTAATCTGGGCAAGATTGCACCATTAGTAGTTTTCTTTAGATGTCTAGAAGCAAACTGGATCTAGGATGAAAAGATACTGCAAATTCCAGTTCTGGCTTTGAATGTTGCTTTACAGAATTCTACGCTAGGCTGGTCCAGTCACTACTAAACTGCTCAGAGTGTCAAGAACATTTAATACATGTTTGTTTAAAATTGCCTCATCTATCCATAAAAATTCTCACAAAAGTCATTAAACAGTATCCCGTTTCAAAGCTCTAGAGCAGAATACTACACACGGAAAAAGAAAATTAAGTTTGTCAAAAGCAGACATTAAGGAATTTGAAAAAGTACAGTGCAGTAAGAGAGAAGACAAACTCCGGTTGTGATGCTGAACACACAAGTTAAGGGAAAAACAGCTTTAATACAAAACACAACAACTGTAACAGAAAGAAAAGCCCTTTAATACAAAAATCAACAGCTGTAAATAGCAGGACCGAGGAGGCACAGCTGGTTACCTCTTTCTGGAGGCTGGTAATGTGGGATGACAGGCTGTCAATGCGCATGCGGCTCTCGTTCAGCTGCTCCCTGATGGTGTTGGCTGCAGAGCTGCTCATCTCCGAGGACAGCCTGGCACTCTCCAGCTGCAGGGCACCAAAGTGAAGACATCAGTTTCAAAGTAACTTTCACTAGAAGAGAGAATGAATCACCAAAACCCCACACTGGACGCTAAGCCACTGAGTTCCTCTCTGCAACTCCAATGCACTGAATCTTTTCTTTCTTTAGGGCTAAAATGCGGTGCCTCAGTTACCATTTTGGATTGTCCTGCCTGGAATTCCAATTCTCTAAATATTTAGGATTAAAACTTTCCCTTGTAGACATCACTGAAACTGAACTACTAAGTTCAGTTCTCAAGCTGGCCAAAGTTCATTTAATACACTTAAACTGAAGAAGCTAAACTGAAATTGCCAATTCTCTAAAAAGAGGCAAACTTGTTAACTTTCAGGCAATATAAGCAAACTGGTACCGGTACCAGTGCCCTAAGCCACTAGTGCTTCATTCTATCACTTCAATCTTGAATAGTTTTATAAAAGTAACTGAATCATTGCTGCTGAACACTACCACATACACCTGAGCCGCACCATGGACTTACTGAACTTGAGGATAATGACGTGAAGCAATCTAATGTATTTTTTAACTAAGTTTCCAAAAATACAGAAAAGCATATCTGATGAGAAAGACCAAGAAAGCAATGAGAGGTTGCATTTTCAGCTAGATCATATTCTTTTCCAAGCCAGATTGAAGGCCTGGAGATAAGCAGGCTGAAAAGACCAAAACCGATGCTAACAAATTCGGTTTTCATGAACTTTTCTGCTGTAACATCCCGCCCTGGTTTTAAAAAATACTAACTGCAACAAGTACAGCCACAGAAACTAGGTTCAGTTGAGACATCAGGGTGCCTCCTGACATAAATGCTGAGTAACAGCAGAGGAAGGAAATTACAAGGTGTAACTGATTTCAGCTTTCTGCATAGATGAGTGAAAAACAGAAGTTACTAGACATTGTAAAACTTCCCCATGTTTCACACAGAGTGAGAGGACTCTGTCTTCTCAGCAACCCCCATTATGCAATTTTATAGAAAACACGGGACACCTTATTGATCACTGTTCTATATCATGCTTAACAATGCATGAACTTTCCTTGAATTCACAGTAATCCCAGTATTAATCATTTTTCCCCCAGATCACCTTCACACAGTGCTTCCTTCCCTACTCTACTTGATGAGGATTAAACCTGCTCCCAAAGTGAGATGTGAAAATGCAAATTCGCACTCCAATGCATGCTAATTTCAAACCCAGCTCCCTAATAATCCCCTCTGAGCTGCCAGTAATTATGCTATTAAGCAAAATAAAAACAAAGTACATCAAACAGCTGTGTGAAAACATGTCCTCACTTTGGAATGGTAAGTTTCTTCAAGCTCTTCTTTGTACAGCTTCACTTGTGCATCGTGCTGCTCTCTGATTTCATGGAGGGCCTGGGCCAGTTTGTGCTCATACTCAATCTGACGCCCAGAATCAACCTCGACCAGGCGAGTTTCATGCTTCCTTCTTGTCTCATTGATTTCCTGTGAGAACCAGAAAAACATGGTAACACTCAGTAAATACAGGACAAAAATTTTAGAAGACTATCCTGCTGAGTGGAGAGTAATGCAGGTTCTAGTATCAGATTATTTTGACATGAAACTTTTAGTAGAAACAGTCTCCCCACTCTCAGTTTGCATTAGCCACTCATTACAGTAACAGCTAGGATACCATCAGCATTTTTTTCTGAGAGTTGTCTGAACTCTGAACAAATACACCTCAGCATCATTAGATTTTAGAAATATATCCCTCCTTTCTTGAGGTATCTTCTGTGCTTCAACAAAATCAAACTACTGTGAAAAAACAGTCACCTCACTTTCCCCATTTACTTGTGTGCTTGCCTGTGCTTTCTCTGGAAAGAAAGGGATTCCAACAACATGAAACAAAGCTGAAAATACTCTTAGCACAAAAAAGTACATATGGAACAAAAGTACATCTGGTCAAGTACATTTGTTACAGCCCTAAGGTTCCTCAAGGGCCACAGGTGAAAAGTGGGGGTGGCAAGAAAAAGTTCTAAAAGGCAACTATTCGTCCACTTTTGTTTCCATTATTCAAAAGCATCCTATTAGAAAGGTTTGAAACTAAAAGCATTGCAGGTCCAGAGCGTCTGTTTGCGTCTCCCTCTACTTTATTTCTTATAATAGGATTACATGTAAGATTATTAACCTACATTCTCATTCATAAGAAAAGACATGTGCATTGCATATTATGATCAGAATTTAAGATGAAACTACACAATACATGAAGTTATTCTGCCACAAGAATTCAGAGTTAAGTGATTTTTCCTAATTACTTAAATTCCTAATTTCCTAAAAAAGAAGTTAGAAGTCTTTATGCTAGAACAGAGGTAACCTCTACTCTGAGTAGGAGTTCAGACAACTTGCAAAGATACCTCCCAAAATAAATTATTTTTCTGTTCTAGAATGACCTCCCAGTTGTCTTCTTCTCTTTAAAAACACTAATTCATGAGGCTGAATTTACCTCCTCATACATATTTTTACGGAATTCCAGGTCCTCAATGAGGCTTTGACAACGGTTTTCAAGATCCACCTTCTGCAATGTTTCGTTTATGAGCTGGTCCTTGGCAGCAGCTAAAGAAGCTTCAAGCTTTAAGAAACAAAAGAATCAACACAATTATGCAGCAGAACTCACACGATGGCCAGAGCCTCACAGAACGACAGCTAACTACACATGAAAATTCAACTTCACAATCAAATCCATATTTACACCAGTAATGTTACATATCACACACACACGCTTTTGCAGTTGCTTATACAAGTGAGTTCTATATATTTCACATTAGTAACTTGCATTAAAATTGCTACTTAATAATTTTCCTTACAAATAAATTTTTAATACATGGAAAACATCAGTTTCCTGGTTTCCACTGCTTGTCCTCTTGAGGTGGTGCTCCTCAAGATCACAAATCAAAAGGCTAACAAAACTAGGACAAGATATTTTCCTCCTCATTGTTCCATCAGAACATGGAGAACCACAGGCAGAACCAAAAGGAGGGCACAGAGAAACTATTTGTCAGTTATTACCTGTTCTTGTGAAGTCAATCTGCTTCCTCAGAACACTTCTGAAAAGTGTCAAGTGTACTTGAGTCCTGACCTGCTTTCTTCCCCTTAAGTATCCCTTGCAATTTCAGCATCTGCAATTTTAAGAGCACTCTCTTCCACCATTCATGTTATTAATAAAACTCAACAGTACTGGACTCAGAAACCTACTCAACACTGTTTCTAGTGTTGAAAGTGAATCACAATTTGTTCTAGCTGTGACCAATGACAGGTTTTCATCCTTTTTTTTTGGTTACAAAGTTGTGTTTTATCAGATTGGCAGCTCATAATATAGAAAACCACCTCAACTGGCTAACAGAAATTGATGGTTAAATGTTTCTTCTTCTCACCTCTCTAATTTGATCTTTCAAATCTTCAATTTCTCCTTCCAGACTTTTCTTATCACCAAGGGCCGTGGCCAGTGCAGCTTCTTTAGAATTCAGGGCTGCTTCAAACTCACGAAGTTTGATCTGCGCTCCACTGAGGTCAGATTCCTTTTTTGCATAGCTGGAACAAACCAGAGAAAATGGTTGCAAGAAAACCTAGAAACACCACCAAAGTCAACTGCTGACTAATAAAGCAATCTGAATCTCAGACTTGAGAAACACCTGTCAAAAACATTTTGTGTTAGCTACATTTACTGTGCTTTGCAGCACCCTTCAAAAATGGCAAAGCTCCACAGTCCTGAGGAAACAAACCCAAACCCTGCCTATCAACAATATCCGCCATTATAGAAATTACACTGATGCAGAGCTGATGTGATTTCTGTATGAAGGCAAGCACAGAAGATTTTCAAATTACTTTCTAATTAGTTTTTGTGCCTAGACAAGCAGTCAAGCATTTTCTAGGTGTTTATTTCCTAAACCAGCATATTCAAACAGAGAAGTCAAACAGGTAAAAAGTAATGTCACATAAACACAAGTTCATTATCCACAAATAATGCTGTAATAGGCTACTATCAAAAACAGGAGAAAGGACATTCAAATCTATGAATTGAAATGTCACTTGCCCTTAGATGGCACAAGTAGCACTTAAATGTGTAACATGTTCTTCAGCCTTGGAGCTCATAATTTTTCTCCCTGGGATATCCACATTTGTCTATCAAGGGCAGTAGGACACAGAAATCCTAGATAGTTTTAATTGAACTATGAACTTTTGAAAGGAATGGACAGTTTTAGGCTCAATAACACCACAGCTGGCATATCCTTTCTCAGCTGTCATGCTTTTCTTTCCTGATGTGAGAAAAAAAAAAATATAAAAAGGGTAGAATTAACAACATAATGCTGAGATGACTTAAAATTGGAAAAAGATCGATTCAGAAAACATCCACTACTGTTTTTAATCACTGTACAGCTTATAAGACACAACAGCAACGTTTCTTGACAAAATGAAACCTAATGCAAAATCAACACAATTTTAAAAGGAGAGACCTTCAGCTTTAAAAGATTCTTTTTTTCAAGATTACCTGCACTTACTATGCTTGGGAGAGGTGAGGTGCACACAGAAGGATGCAGGGATGGAAAGTATGTCTGGAGGTTTCAGCACCACAGCCACACCACATGGCAGGGTTTACGCAACAGACTTAGCGCTCGCTAATCCCGATCCCGTGGGATTAGCACCTGCTGCCCCTGTGGCATACAAGGGGCAGGCTGGGAGCCCCTGAGACACATAAAAACACTCTTCTGCACTCAGCTGCTTCCTCCTGGTCAACACTCCCCACTCCTTTGTGGCATTTCACTCCTCAGATCCAGAGCTGGCTCCACAGCCCAGACAAAAATGCAGGGTTTAGGGTTTGGACACTCCTGCTTCCAGCACTCTGCTTTATTCCCTAGAGGTTCTGTCCTGTCCTTCCTCTTCCACCCAGGCCTGTTGGAACTTCAGCATGCAAGGATGGTGTGCAGCAGAAGAGGAAAAAGAAGGAAGGCAAGGTATGTTGTCCTAGTACATCTGTAAAAAACCCGATCTCTACATCCTCTATTAGGAAGCATAAGGGCCCACAGCAGACATTTGTTGTTTGATCACTGATAGAAAAAAAACCACTTTAATCAAAATATGAAGAAACTGCTTCTCCCATGCTGAAACCAAGCCTATCAAGTCAGACCCTGAAATGAGAAAGTTGCAGAACTATAGACAGTGTGCTGCTCCCCTGTCTGCCCCAAATTGTACTGGACTCTGAAACATGGAGATTCCCTAAAATATGCCACTATCCAAAGTGTGTGGAATACCCTAAAACTACTTGGATTTTAAATTCATTTAATCCAAATACCTTTTTAATGCATTTACAGACTGGAAGACAGCTGAGAAGAGCATGCTTGCCATGCATCAGCAGAGAGAAAAGGGTATTATAAAATGGACTAGCAGAAACAACATGATTAAAACCCAATGTAGTACCTGTACCACAATAGGCAAATATTACCCGTTAGATCAGCCCTTTCTGGCTTGTTTGCAACAAGACTGACTGCGAAGCCACACTATAATTTAATGCAACAAAAGCCACAGCAGGGGGGGTGGTGGGTGGGTGGAGAATTAAAATTAAACACTATTAGTTGTTAGTGTCATGAGTTGTCTAATTATGAGACAGCTCAGCTGAACACATTCTCAGAGAGAAAACAGAAACTGGAGCTCAACACTTCAAACGCTGGAAGCCAGATGAAATCTCAGCAACTCAGCAGTGTCATCCCAGCCCTAAAGGGAATACAGGAAAGGAGGGAAAGATCAGAAAAGTGTCTGTGATTTATAAAAACAAACACTAATGCATACAACACAAACTTCACCCTCATACGCACTAATTTTCACCAGCAAGAACTTCAGCCTCTTGACAATAGCTGGCTTTTTCCTCCCCAGAGAGCCAAAGCTACATCTGAATACAGCAAATGAAAAAACCTCAAACACCTTCCTGTTGCAGTGTTCAGAAATTACCTAGAACTGTACCCCTTTTCAAGTAGTCTGACTCATGAAAGGAAAATAAAAGCGAACAAGTAATTGCTGACTTGCATATTTTTCAAAGAAGCAAGCTCTCTTTTGACTTCAAAATGTGTGGATCTTCTTATCCATGGAATTGTTAACAGCAACATAGAGTTTCTCGTAATCGCCTTAAACTTCTTGCTAACTTAATAGAAAAGCCAAACAAAAAACCCAACAAAACCAAACCAAACAAAAAAACCCACCCAGCAACAACAACAAAAACCCCAAAACTCCAATCAAACAACAACCCAAAGAAATAATTTTCTAGCTGTTCAATAAGCTGAACTGACCATCTGGAGCCAGACAAACCACACACCTAATGCACGTTAAGCAGTCAGCAGACAGACCTCGGGAGATATAATTCAAAAGTTCCTTTGAAACTGACCAAGTGCAGGATGCCACCACCCTACAGCAGATTCTTCTCACCTCCCACACCCCACCCATCTTTTTCTGCCACTACTTAGGAGTCTGATCACAAAGCTAAGCATTATCAACATCAATTAAATCCTCCTCCAAAAGCACTGGCTTTCAGCCAAGTCATGACAGAGATACACATGTGTTGTAATTCCTGATAATGAAACCTATATTTAGACCCATATAAAATTACATTTACTGCACAGTGGGCTGGCTTTCTACTCCATTTGTGGAGAAATATGAAAATAAAAAAAACCCCCAAATACAGTCACAAAATCTCTATGTTTTATTTAGCTAGCAGTCAGTTTCCCACATTTTTCCCCTATGACAGACAAAATGCTAAGGCTCTATTTTGGAAGAAAGTGACTTAAAATAAGAAGCACCAAAGAGCATTCAAGTTTTTGAATAGCGATCAACATGAAAATAAGAGTAAATGGACGAGTTTGTCTTCCCTGCAAATAAATATATGTAATGTGGTTTCAACTTGTCTCATGTCACCCATTTTATATAAATGTAATGTTTGAAACCACCAACAACACATCATCTCTAGTCACATAGTGCTCTGCTGTGACGCTGCTTGAAATCCAACTAAAAGTTCATGGTAATCTATGTGAATCCCATGACTATAACCCATTTCTAAGCAGAACCTACATAAACACCTTTCAAGCCACTGCCTGTTACCATGTCATCATTACACATCCACATATTTGAGACCAAATATTTATGTCTTACACTGCACAAAAAACATGCTTACTTGAGAATATAAATTCTTACATTTCAGTGGCTTGAATTATTTTGCAACAAGCTAATCATCCCACTCCTTCCTCCTCTGGGTGCTCTATGGTACACATCAAAACAGTGACAGATTTCAGATTAAAGCTCTAGAGTTTCCCAGACTGCAATTTTTGCCTCACTTTTCAAGATCACCTACAATAACAAAACTATGCCTCAAAAAATTTCAAGTCAGCTTCCTTTCCACAGTTCTTCCACAGCTCCTTAGCAGCACATATGCACCCTGGAAAACCCTGGAACAGGTGTCACATCTTTGCCTGCACCAACACCACATGGTTGCGTGTAGTCGCTCAGGGTACCACCTGCAGAGTGCCACACACTTGCTCAGTAATTCAAGCCACAGGCTGATGGGAACCTGTTCCTGATACTCATTTTATTGCCTAATCTCAGTGCAGAAATGTACTTCAGAGTGTACAGGAAAGCCAACTGGACATTCAAAGTCAGCCAGATAGATAAATTACCTCTTTGATATTTAAAATTGAAGTTTAGTTCCTTGCCACAAATTACATGTGCTATTAATGCTTGCACTCTACAAAACACCTGAAAATAATAAAGATTAAGTCCTTTACCAACATCTTCAATAAAACAAACAATTTCCTTTGAAGTTACTTTAGTCACATTGTCTCCTCTTCCAGGAGAGCAGATGTCCCTCAGCACTGGCAAACTGCCACAGTGAAACCTCAGCCTGCCAAAGACAAATGTAAACAATGGGTTTCCTAAATGAACTAGTGTTAACACCGGCTTATGCCTGCTAAAGAACACAATTTCCTCACACAACCAACCAGGTTGTGGACAAGTCCAGCTGGAGGTTTTTGACCTGCTGTACGTTTAATCAACTCTCCATTACAAACATTCTTTGAAATTTTTTTTTTTTATCTTGGAAACCATTTCCACCAGTGGAAAACTATGCTGAAACCTGACCCACCAGCAGAGCCACACAACACAACAGCCAGCCTGGCTTTCTGAACCCCCCTTGTTCAACACAACTTGGTGACACAGCTGTGCCAAACTTCACAATGTGCACGCACCCTTGTTAAGTCAATTGTTCCAGTGACACAGGACACTTTTTCCCCCCACCATCTCGGCTCAGCAGTTCTCCCTGGTGTGCACTTGGGGAAATGATGAACCCTTGACATTTCCCCTCAAAACCAGAAGCTTCATCCAGTCTTACAGGATGTGATGGAGCAACTGGGATCTGCTGCTTAAATGATGGCATTATGACATGCCCAAGGATGACACCTGCCATTGATTTGTATGCCTTGTCTGTTTAACCCTTTTCTCAAGACATACGGAAATTGCAGCAACCTGAACTCCCAGCCAAGGCAAAGCTACTCCCTTGTAGGAAATGCACTCTACCTAAAAATAACAGGAGTGGTTATCCCAACATAATGTGTTGCTAATTGTATCATCACACATTTTAAGGCATTATGATCCAGCTATCTACAGGCAACTACCTTTTTTCACCTTTATTGTTCGTGAGCAAGTCCAGTAGACATTTTTTCTCTGGAGCTACTGCTGGTGCCTTCCACAGCCCTTGATTGCAAAACTGTAGCAGTCACAATTAACTACACTATTTTTTTAAAGGATGGAAGCAGAGGCATGTCTCTACAATAGCCACCACCAATGGCAAAGCACACAGTGAAGTCTTGCCTAACCACTAATGAGAAAATAAATTGGAAATACTATGAAATTGGTATGGTCTCTCAATTCTTTCTCAAATTATGGAAGAGAGATCTCTCTTTTTCCACCTCCCAAGAGCTCTCCAAGAATGCCATACACCTAAATTTAAATTACATGTTGTTTTTTTTTTCCCTAAGTCTTGAAATACACAGATTTATTTTCCCTTATCTCCATTCTGCCCATCACCAGCTTCCTACTTACACAATTTTGAGTATCACTTTCCCATCCCCTCCCCAGAACAGAATTAGGGAAGCTGGTTTTTTTAATCTCACTTTTTCCCCCCTAGTTCTTTAGAAATTTGAAGTATCAAGGGAAAACTTCATATTTAGCTACAGCAGAACCCACTGCATGGGAAGCATTCTAGGAGAGCATGCAACAAGTCTGCTGTATATAGGAGTATCAGCTAAAGAAACAAATGCAATTTTCCCTGAGGGATTAGAAGTACGAACAGATCAAGCTTTTTGGTGCATCACATCATACAGATGCCACTGAAGTCAGCAAATCCAATAAATAATTGACTGTATCTTTAATTTTTGTAAGTCCTACAGCACTTGGAGAACAACTAGAAGCTTGAGTTTGATGCACTAATTTGAAGAGTGACTGAAAGAGGACTGGAATAAAATGGTTCAAGCAATTAAGAAGGATGCCATGCTAACCAGAGAAAGCAGAGTTGCACAAGAATAACACATGCAATAATATTCATATAGCACAAGAAGACTGGCTAGACCATGAGTGATATTGCCCAGCTTCACATAACTAAGTGGCAAATCACCTTTGCTCCCTCCACAGATCCAGAAGACCTCAAGAGCCATTTCTCATTACATTCGTCTCCACTGGCTCTGCAGGGAACAAAAGCCATCACTAATTTGAGTTATGACATGGCTACCAGAACACCTAAACCACACAAACCAAACATGCTAGGAATTTTTTTTTTCCCCAAGTGGCTGTTAGATCCAAACAACTACATACTCACATTTGAACTAAAGCCAGCATATACCTCACACTACAGTTCAGCTTTCAGGGAGGGTAAGGAAAATTCTGTTGAGAGTACACATTCTCATCTTACCTTGCAAACCTTCACAGTACTCCTATGCACATTTACGCAAAGTGTTTTTAAGAATGTGACTTAACAGCTTTAACAAGCCACGAGGGAGCGTGCTCCAGTTCAGGTGAAAAACCCCTTTGCTCCCTTTTAAGACTTTGCAAATAGAATTACAGGTAAGCTTAGATATCCCCGAGATATTCATCTTAACAACACTCAAAGACGACTAAGAAACTGCACGCCCATCATGAGGTTTGGCACCAAACAACACCAACGAGCCACAAACAAGTGGAATCCAGGAGCCTGGAACAGCATTAAGTGTTTATTTTACTGATCTATCCAGGAGTTCTTGGCAATCAACACCCTGCCCCCACCAAAACATCAAGTTTTTGCCAAGTATCCCATCACAGGCAAATGCAAGACAGAATATGCTGATGTCCATGTCCACATTATTAATGCCTTGGTTCCTGGCAAAAAGGGAATCCTGCATACAGACTGCATTTAGATCCTAATCCCACACATGGAGTCTTGTGAGAAGCTGACATAAGAGCACGTCTTCCTCAATAAAATCACTAAGAAATGGAAATTCCTGGCTTGACCTTGGAGTCAAATAATGTTGGTGCCTGTCTGCAACTACACCTGGCTTTCCCTATCACTGTCAACGACCACTTTGACTTAAGACCTTTCATAAGAAGCCAAGAGGTAACCTAAAGAACAACCAGTCTTACTAATGAGAAGTTCATGGTTTTAGTTTTTTAAACAGAGTCCAAAATATATCAGAGCTGTCTGCAGATGCGCGAGAATATCAATATGCTGGTTATACGTGAAGTATCTTTTCCATCACGAAAAATCAGGGCTGAGCGGGCATTTAAGACACAGCAGCAGAGGAAGAATAACAACTCTGGAGGTTTTTCCCCTCCCAATACTAACATACCTTGTGATACTAAGACTAAAGCGTGAATGCCTAGATCTGCAGCAGTCACAGAAATCAAATTGAAGGTAAACAAAAACAAAGAACCACATAACTGAATTGAGTCGAATGTTTAAGAAGCAAAATCTAGTGTCTCAAAATCAGATCGCCGCAGGAGTGAGGATCTTGGCACTGTGCCC
>VXBB01016055.1:2683-32376 GCA_013399915.1 Illadopsis cleaveri | reverse complement strand
GTCACTGGGCAGCCCGTTCCAGTGCCTAGCCACCCATTCTATGAAGAAATTCCTCCTGATGTCAAAACTTAACTCCCCCCACCGCGGCACAGCTTCAGGCCATTCCCTCTTTCCCTTGTTCCCTGGCGGCAGACCCGACCCCCCCCACTCCGCTCCCGACGGCCCCTCTCCTGTCAGGGAGTTGTGCAGAGCCAGAAGGTTCCCCTTGAGCCTCCTTTTCTCCAGGCTGAGCCCATTTTCCATCTCCCTCAGCCGCTCCTGGTGCTCCAACCTCTTCGGCAGCTCCGTTCTCTTCTCTGGACACTCTTCAGCCCCTCAATTCCCTGTCGTGAGGGGCCCAGAACTGGAGACAGCACTGGAGGTGTAGCCTCATCAATGCCGGCACAGGCGCACCACGGCTGGGACAGCCCAAGGGCCATTGATCTGCTCGGGTGCTTGGGCACACTTGGGCTCATTTTCAGGTGCACCTGTAAACCCCTCATAAATAAGGAATTTTGTTGTGCCAGCTGTTTCCTGTCCCGAATTTACTTCTCCCTCACCCACAGCCTGCTCGCTGTTGTTTAAAAACGAGTTGACTCCTGCTGCTGCCTGAGCATCCAATGTGGGGCTGCTTTTGAAGGAGTCTGGTATCCAGGGACCTCCCAGGTGACTAGCGACAGGATGAAAGGGCAGAAGGGGCTGTCCAGGGAGGTGGTGGAGTTACTATCCCTGGAGATGTTTAAGGAAAGACTGGAACTGGCACTCAGTGCCATGGTCTGGGTGACAAAGTGGTGTTCAGGCATAGGCTGGACATGATGACCTCAGAGCTTATTTCCAGCCTAGCTGATTCCATGATTCTGTGAGTTTGCTAGTTTCAGGACTCAGAGTGCAATTCCTCAGGTGGAGTCAGCCCAGTTTTGGAGTTTGCATTTTATTTTCCTTGGCTGATGTCACTGTGGCTCCTGAAGTTTTGCTGCTAGTGTGAGGCACTCACTTTCAGGTTGAACATTAATTCTTCAGGAAAAACAGGAAACCTTTTGCAAACTTCCTGTGCTAGGTGACAGCCCTTCCAAGTGAAAAAAAGAATATATTCCAATCACAGGGATGTATATAACTAAAGTAATTTATAGTCAGAATGGGGAGCTCCTGCTTTCCCTACATGGTGTCTTTGCCGACACAAACCATTGTCTCTTTCTTGTTTTTCTTTCCCTGCCAGTTACTAGAATTTGCTCCTTTTCCACTGAAAAGTTAGAAAAGTTGGGCAACAAGAGTGATAGCAGCTGGGAAAAAAAATTTCTACAGCACCTGCTGGAACATAAAATTGTCAGTACAGTAGGATTATAACCCAGGGTCGTTTTACACTGCAGCTGGCACTGGTGTGAAAGGATCTGTGTTCACAGGCAGTACAAGAGACAAAGTTTGGGAGGTTTTATTGTTAGACAAACTGAGCCCTCTGCAGGTGTTTAGTGCTGGATTTGATTCTGTCTGCTTCCAGAATTTAGTTTGGTGCTTGGTTTTAAATCATGGAGTTTTCATTTTGTTATAAAAAAGTGTAGTATCATTCCTTCTCCAACCCCTGATATTTGTCTTGCAGTTGGTCTGCCTGAAGCAAAGCACTTTTCTCTCCCAACAGAGGTATGGGTGTGATGTGTTCCATTTCACCTCTCAAATCAAAAGAATGTATTTAAAATCCAAACTATTTGTAAGGAGGTCTTCCTGTCCCCTCAGTAGTCTCAGTATTTAACTTTTTGTTGTTGAAACCACTGCATTTTAGCTTCCCAGTCTACCACATGAGATTAAATTAAGGGGTGCTTATTTAGCAGACAAGGTTAACTAATGCTGTAAAAATTAAATGGAAATGAATATTGTAGTAGAAGCAGCTGGCCAGATCAGTCTGCTTATTGTAACTACCCAGTGAAAAAACTAAATGTTGATCTTGCCAATTCCATGCTTATTTTTCACAAATCTGTGTTTTCAGGTTGCTGCTTCCACCTAATTAAAAAAACCCTAACAAACAATGTAGCATTTCCTATGCATATGGAAATTATAATAGTTGAATCTATTAATACCTCATTATTTAAAAATATAAATATGTGTTGGTTTCAACAGCAAGACTATCTTCCATAAAGAAACAAGTAATCATTACTGCTGCCAGATTTCCCTGCCATTTTCTTATATCTGAGGTTTCTTTCTGCTGCTTGTGCGATTGAATTCTTCCTCCTGGATTAGTCCGAAAAAGGAAATGAGTAAAGGATGGGTCTTCAGACTGTGCCTGAGCTGACGGTAGGCTTATGAAACAGAGTATCAACATTGTTCCTCTTTACTCAGGGCAGCTCTGGTCAGATGCAGGGCATATATGGGATAAACCTCCTGTGTCCAGAAGAGCCTGAGAGTGCCAGGGCTAAACCCATTAGAGATCCAGTGCTCAGAGAGTCACAAAGATTGAGAACCAGGAGTGTTTTCCCTCCACCAGAAACCCAAACAGCTACAAAAAAAGGGAATGAATGTGGTGTTTACCCGTGTGACTCAGCCCTGCCTGTGACACACCTCTGAAATACATCATAAGTACTTTCCACATGGCTTCAAAATGCCACTGCAGCTAAAACTTATTAATTTTAATTTACTAATTTTGCAGTCAGCATAAATTGTGTATATAGGACATGTACACAACAGACCCAACAGACTACACCTCTTGTACTCACCTCTTCAAAATGTGGGAAGCATTTCAATAACTGAGAATTTTTAAACAAAAGCCTTCCAACATGCACCATTTAATAGCAAAGGCTTTCTCTGTATTCTCATTTAAGTAAAATTCTAGAATCTGGAAAAGTTTTTGGAAAATTTGCATAGATCCCGTAATTCCTAGTAAATGAGCCATTTTTGCTGTTGCCAACTTTGTATTGCTAAAATAGATTATATATTTATATATATAATAATTTGTATTTATACCATATTTACTCTTACAGTGGACAAAGAATAATAGTGAATACTTCTGCATATGTGTCTGTAGTCTGAGTGTTACCTCAGTGATTCAGATATTGTTTTCCTAAATTTAGAAGAACAATATACAAATATTTAACTTTATATTTCCTAACCTGAGTACTTATGAGAAAATACTCTCTGTTGTTTCCACCTGGGGAATTTCTGCTAGAGAAGAGTCAACAAAAAAATTTGCTTCAGTCTAGGCTTTCAAGAAACCCAGCAAAACAACAAAAAATGAATAGAAATGTTTTTTTCTGTAACAGCAGGAGGACAGAGCACGAGGGTGTATGCAGCTGTTTAGAAAGAGAGCAAAATCTGGAGACTCCTCACATGAGCAGATGGGGTAATAGTAATACTCCTCCCTGGCTTTTGGCTTCAGTGATGTGAAAATGGTAACTGTGACTGCTGCATGGTCCCTGTGCAAATTCTAATTGCTGCTCTGTACAGCAATAACTTAAGTATGACTACACTGGACTTTGTAGGTTCCCTCATGCAGAACTTGACGCTTTTCTTAAAAAAATACTTTAAAAATATTAATTTAGCACTGTGTCTTACCAGGATTCAAACAGAGCTATCAATATTGTTTGAGATAAATGAGTATACAAAATCAAAATAAACAAATGATATTTTAAAAAATCTGCATTTTTTTAAAAACGGCTGTTTCAGGTAGAATGGAAAGTGTGTTTTTCATTTCTGCTGAATCTTTCACGCTGAAAGCTTTATTAGAAAACTCTGTTTAGTGATCTGTGGGATCTCTTTCTCCAGAAGAAGCCAAAATAGGATGAATAAACACATTTGGGATGTGGACACACAGCATGTGCCTGTGACAGGCTGGAGGATCGAGGAGTGCAGGGCAGGGGAAGCAGAGCAGGAGGAACAGAAGCAAAGAGAACCATCACAAGAACTGCACTGTGCTGGTCTTTGTCATCTAAATCATCATCTAAACCACCACTCTCCAGCTTGCCTTGCTTAGGGAGATGCTGAGCCATGCAGGGATATATGTTTGAAAGGAAAAACACATGGGATGGGCGTTTGGTTTTGGCTGAGAACAGCCCAGGGAGTTGTCTACCCGCACTGCAGAGCTACCCACAAGGGAGAAGCACTGATATGGCTGTTAGTTGTGGTTGAAATCACTCCCCACAGTGATTGCAAAATACCAAAAGAGAGAGAGAGAAGCTGTGGAAGCTAAAGGAGAAGCAGGAACTCATAATTACACAGTTCCACATGAAGGTCAGGTTAGGCTCACTTTAAAAAAGACCATGCAAAACTGGAAAAGTTACATTTCTGCAGAACAGGCTACAAACCAGACTGTAAATACAGAATCTCCTTGCTAAAGAACCCAGTTGTTAGCACAGATGGCTTATGCTTATACAGAAGCACTAGGTTTTGGTAAAAAAGGCTTTTTGCCATGAAGTTGCAGAGGTATTAACCCTACCAGTACATGAGAGTGCATTGCTGTGGCTGGTACTTTGACAGAAGAACTTTAATTTACATTGTACATGCATGGTTAGAGAATACATCAATTATTGCCATCTTCTGAGACTTTGTAATTAGTTTTATGAAACTGTCAGCTTTGTTTTCAAAGGCTAATTATATGAAGTAGTCAGATTAATCACAACTCAAAGTCTTAGTTAGCAGATCCTTGTCCCCTTAGAGATGGGGAGAAAAGCAAACCTGTTGTGTGAGTCAGTGCAAAATAAACATCCTAAAGAAAATTAAACACTTGCCCTAAGTCTAATCTGGCATGTGACAGATAACAGCAGGCATGGTGAGTTTCCCAGATTATCTGAGTTAAGGTGAGTGGTTGTGAAGCTGATGTGCCTCACATCTCCGGACAAGTATAGCACAGAAATTCAGAAAACCAGATTTTAGCAGCCTGCTTGTCTTTCACATATGCTGCTCTCTTGCTAGTCAGAGACCCTCTCTTCTGTTTTTACAGACATCTGGAAATTTTGGGGTTATGGAGGGTTTTAACTTCCAGAGCTGCTCCTCTAGAAAATAATTTAGTGCTATTTCTGGAGTGAAAATGTCTCATTTCCACTCACCCACATCTGGAAGACTGTCATTATCAACTATTAAATAATTATTAAGCACAACTATTTTTGTTGTGTTTGCACACCCAAAAATAGTAGTGGGGGTGGACAGCCATCCTTCTCCAACAGGTGATGGCAGATGGCTATGGGGTGGGGCCAGAGGGTTTAGGGAACCCCGACATTTTACACACACACCTCCCCCGAACCTGCTGCCTGCACGGGGCCACTGGACATGGGGCTGGCTTTCTCCCTCTGCTGCATGTCACCAGTGTCACAGCCACGGAGGGACTCCACCCACCACAACATAAAAAGGCCAGGGCTGTCCCTGGAGGGAGCAATCCTGCTGTCCCCGAGCACCAGCAGAGAGGGATGGGAAGGGCAGCTGAGGACAAAGCTGCACTCCAGTGGCTGCACCACCCTCACCTGTGGCCCCTCCAGGTCCCACAAATTGTGGACAGCAGACAAGAAAACACAGAGCATACCAACTCAGTGTCAGCTATGGAGAGCCTGGTTGCCCTGCCTGTAATGCTGGCTCACGAGTACCACGGGAAACTGGCCCACAGCATGTTGGCCTTTGTGGCACCACATAACAGCTATCAGCCCCAACAGCCCCAAGGACTTGTTCCCTGTGGGCAGAGGTATCCTGAGACTCTCAGGCTGCCAGACCTGAGGAATGCTGCAAGACATCCCCTTGCAGGGACAGCCTCAGACTGTGGGAGCGGATGTTGTCTGCGCCCTAGACTCTGGACAAGGTTCTGAAGGAGCCGTACGTCCAGCTCTGGCACAAAGGGCTCTTCCACACTAAGGAGGAGGACACCTGCCTCATTGCCTTGGCTGTGAGTCAGCAGGAAAAGCACAGGTGCCTGTGTCCTCAGCTGCTGCTGGGGACCAGAAGCTGCACAGTGCGGGTAGCCCTGCCGGCTCTGCTGGGAGCTCCCTGCTGGGTTCCTGTCAGCTGCTGGCCTCTGACAGTGAGAAAAAGGAATTCACTCAGCAGTACAAAGCCTTGAGATTCTTGACATATCCAAGCAGTGGTCTGCTCTCCCTGCTGTTCAGGGGCCTCATGATGCTGTCGGGGAGAGCCAAGATGGCGAGCAGTGCAGTGTCAGGGCAGCTGTCTGGGCAGCTGGGCTCTGGGGCCATGGTGCTGGCTTGGCCTGAGCTGGGAGTCAGGAGGTGGGGTGACTGCTCCAAACACCCTCCCTGCCTGTGCCTGTCTGGGAAGCTGTGCTGGCTTGGACTTTCTCACACAATGAAAGCTGTGTCTTTCACATAGGCAAGAAGGATGCATAGGAGCATGGGGAGAGGGGGTCAGGAGAGGGGACTGACACCTCCTGGGGGTCCCAGAAGTTGGGACCCAGCCTATGAGAAGGGGCTGCAGAACCAGCATGAGCAGGGGCAGAGAAGCTGGTACAGGCATTTCCAACACCTGCCCTGCCTGTTCCAGTAGGGCTTGGCAGCAGCCCGCGGCCACAGAGGCTGTATATGTGCATCCCCAGAGGCTTCCCAGCTGTCCTCACCAGTGTCAGAGATCAGGGCTTTGAGCTCAGTCCCTGTCCCTCACAGCTGTCCCCAAGAGACTCCCAGACACTTTGGTGGGAGTACATCCCAGCTAGGGATCTGTAAGGGCTGGATCACCCCAGGAACAAAGCCCAGAGATCTCCTTCCCTGGGCCTTGTGGCCGTCTCCCAGCTTCTGCTGTACTGCAGGTCTCCAGGGAAGCCCTCCTTGCTGCTGCAGAGCTCCTCAAGTCGAAGGAGCTCAATCACCTGAAGCAGACTGAGCAGCTGTGGAGGATCAGCAGGTACTTGGTGAGGATGAGCCTGATATGAAAGATAGGCTGGAAATAAATCCCCATAGATCAGTGTCTATAGAGCAGGTATTTGTGAGGGGGATTTCTCCTCCTAAGTCACCCACCTTTGTCAAGTGCTGTAGTATATTTATACAGTTAAATATTGCTTAGTGTTACTATGTGGTTATAACATCATCATATATGCGTGGGAACTAATTTACATAGAATGATCTGATGCTTATAAATAGTTCTTCTGCACTGTGCTTGTACCTCCCCAATTTGAGGGTCATCAGGGGTCTTTGATGAAGGCTTCCAAAGTCTTCTTTGCATCTGAACTTTTCAACTTTGTCTTCAGAGCATGCACAGTTACAGTGTTCCTTGGTCTGTCTNGCTTGCGCAGTTACAGTGTTCCTTGGTCTGTGTGGTCTTAACTGGCCTAAATTCTTTGTTTTGTAGCTAATTGGCTTTGCACTTGCCAGTTTTTCCTTAGTACTATACTTATCTATCTCTAAAGCTATCCACCTGGTGAACTGTGTTCTTCTTTTTCTCTCTATTCAGCATTAGGCAAGTAGTTAACCATATACTAGCCATTACGTTGTATAAAAAGTTATTATTAAGGTTATATAGGTATAAAAACTTATAATTCAGGTTACATAGGTCTCAGGTTATTTAGATATATAAAAAGTCACGATGTGGGTTATACTGATATCAGGTTATCTAGATATATGAGGTGATATTGATACATAAAAAGTCATGATTTAGGTTGTACTGATATCTTACAACTCAAGCTATATGAACACCTTGTGATTTTGAGCTAAGTTATACAGGCATCAAGCCCCAGGGCCCAAGCTGGGCCGGGGCTGCCCCTTGTCCTCTGGCTCTGCGGTTGTGCCCTACCTGCACTGCAGCAGCTGGAGCCACAGCCTGGAGTCACACCTTTGGTCCTGTCCTCAGGAAACACAACGCCCAAGGACTCTGGAGGCGCCTCTCCCCTCTATGCACCGAGCAGGAGGGAGGCCTCTGGACAGCGGGGTGCAGGGGGAGGTCTGACAGCAGGGACTGCTCTGGCTCTGTGACATGCTCGTGCCCTTGTGCTCTCTCCAGCTGGCAGAGGACGGGAGCAGGGCTGAACAGAGCCTCAGGTATCTGCAGGACCCTCAGGGACGTGCGAGAGGCGGCCCTCAGGTTCACTGGTGAGATTCATTGCCCGGGGTCTTTGGGCAGCCTGGCTCCCGTTTCCCCCCCACAGCCAGGGGACGCCCCGGGCAGGGCCTCGGCCTCCCCCTGCCCCCCCTGCCCCTCCTGCCCTCACAGGTGGGCTTGGCAGCCACCTCGCCCAGTGCCGCGCCCGGGTTGCTGGTGGTCACTGGGGCCAGCCCCACTGAGGGGCGAGGGCAGGGCTGGGGGAGCTGCTGGCAGCGCCGGGAGCTGACGGAGCTCCGTGCCCGGGGATGACCGCGCGGTACCTGAGGGACCAAGGTCAGGAGAACCTGGCTCCGATCTTCAGCGGTGAGTGGGGAGCCAGGGCTAGGGGCAGCCGGGGGATCTCTGCAGACACGGGGGCTCTTCTGGGCTTTTTTTCTTTGGTCACAGCCCTTCAGCCCCTGGAGGTGGACCTCGATCCCACTATCTCTTGCCCGGCAGCTCAGACTGCCTTGATCCTGAGGAGCCCAAGGAAGCAGCAGACCAGGACAGTCCCTGCAAGTGCTGTGGTGCTGCCACTGAGCCAGCGGCCTGTGGCAGGCAGGTTGCGAGCTTCAGACAAGGTTTCACAGAAATCACAGAATTCTGAGTTGGAAGGAACCCAGAAGCATTGTCAGAGTCCAGCATTTAACTGAGTGGCCCACCCAGGGATCAAAGCCACAACCTTGGCATTATCAGACATTCACCCGCAATGTCATGAGTGGCAAAGAAGGACTTTCTGAAGTCCTTCTCAGAGAGGAGATCCAACCCCAGCCCCAGGGGTTTAGACATAACTCCTTTAGCGGTTTATGTCTAAAGGATCACATAGGTGTCATTGAGCCTCACAGGATTCAGGCTGGCAAACCAACTCTATTTATAGAGATAACACAAATTATTTATTTTGCAGCCCAAAAAGCCAAACATGCCTTGGGCTGATCCCCCAGTGTGGGCAGCAGGGGAGGGGGGATTCTGCCCCTCTGCCCTGATCAGGTGAGACGTCACCTGCAGAGCTGCTCTTGGCACAGGAAGGACTGTTGGAATGAGTTAGGGTGAGATAGGGTGCTTTTTGAGACCTTCGGTGAAAACATTAAAATCTTAGAATGTGGACAGTCTGTCTGCTCCTACAGGAGTTGCTGTGGGTGACAGTGCAAATACAATAAACATGCAGCAGATTTTTAGTCCAGACATGCCCTTATATTTAGTTTTATACCAATAGTCTCATTTATGTGGCTGCAAAGATAAGGAGTGTCAGAGTTTGTTCTAAGGGTGTTGCAGGCATTGGAAATACCAGTTTTCATACTTTGAGGACGTGGGTGTATAAAAGCCTTATGGTTTTGTTTAATAATTCAGCAAGGTACTAATTAGGATTTTAAAGTTTGGCATCTTGGCTGTAGAGTTATTCTTTAAAAGTCACATTCATGAAGAAGCCTTGTGAAAATTGTAGTGTTTCAGAGTTAGGAACTTTGATTCCCTGTCAAGGGATTTCTGATACAGAGCACTGATGTAAGGAAAATATTGTAAGCCACAAAACAATTTCAATGCAATTAAGGCAAGTCTTCCTCCTAAGCCCAGAAGAAAACTTCATTTTGTAATACTGCCTTACAGTATCTCTCCATTGGAAATTCTGTATCTTTTTTAATGAGGTTTCTGAAGATTCAGAATAAAGGAGACTTGCTCAGGGTCCTGTAGTTAATAGTTGAAACTTCTTCATTTCAAGTGTTGCATTAGCTGTATCTGTCAAACTATCCTAACTCTCAGTTGGCAGAGGAAAAAGATTGCAATTTCAAAACTGTCATAGCAGTGTCCTTTCACAGCCCAGCTATTTGTGGTCCTAAGTTAGGTGAGACTGTGGATCCCCAGAAAACTATACAAGCATTCAAGTAGCCATTTTAGGAAAAAAAAAAATCTTTGAGAACAAATGTAAAGATTTGCCAAAACTTGAGAAGGAAGTGTATTTGGTTATAAGTTTCTAATTCTGGGCTTTATGAATGCAACATTGTAACCACAAGTACAGAAGAATTTCAGTTCTGCAAGTTTAAGGGGTTTTAAATTTTTTATTATTTTATTTTTTATTACATTTTAACTATGGCTCTATTTAATTTTGGCATGCTGCTTCTTACTTCTGGAGGAAAATGCACATTATTGGCAGGTTCTTACCTTTTAGATTACCAGTAACACCATTATAAACATTTTTCAGTGCACAGGTACGTGCAGGACAAATTACTCAGAAAGAAAGATCTATACCAGAAGGATCTATACCATCTATGCAGAGCTTTGTTGCACAGATCCTGAGTAATTCAGCAAAACTGACCTCACCTTATAATTTTCATTAATAACTGCCTTTCACAGAATAAATTTGCTCATATGACAACTTCTTGAAGTTTCCCTACATCCATTTCAAATAGTGCAAGAGCACCCTGGAATTAGCTACAGAGAATTAAAAGTTGCTTATTTCCACTTGGCTTCAGTGGCTAAAGTCATGTTTTGTGTTTGCCTCTAGTATTCAGTTAGCAAGTTCTCTGAAAGATGATCTCACTGCCCCAGCATGAATTAAAGAATTAAGGTGAGATAAACCAAGGTCCAATAACACAAAATCTGATCCTTCAGCTTGGAGATTCCTGTGGTGGGGATGGGAGGAGAAAACTTTACCAGTCCCCTAAGCTGCTAAATTAACAAAGCACTGAATAAGATAGGATTATTTGTTCTGTAATAAGAACCCTTTTGTTATTATGTATTTTTATTTCTTTTTACCTGCAACTATTTTCATTGAGTCATTTGTTTCATATGTATTCTTGTAGATTCATGATCCTGTATTTTATTTAATTTTATTTTTCTGTCAGATAAATCTCCAGATATAAGACTTTCCATGATCTGTGAGTATCTAATTGTGGATTTTGGCCTTAGCTGTCACCAAATGGACACTGTTTGCAGCAATTTCCCCAAATCAGCTTCATTTTCACACTGAGTACATTGATCTTGGTCACTATAGTGCTTCTTGCTTAAACTACTAGAAACTACATTTAAAATCATATTACCTTTAGAAACTTCTCGAAGGAGGATGGAAGAGAGTCGCTATTGTTAAGTCACACCTTCCTAAGTTTCAGGTCTTCTGTTAATTTTCTACAGGGGATATTTTTTTACTTGCATTAATGTAAAACTATTTTACAATAATACATGAAATTATTTTACACTGACAATTGGCTGCCTTGCACATGAAGAATTTTTGGAATCCTAAAAGCTTAGTTCCTCATGGTTTAAGAGATTTAGGTATTAATTCCAAATGGCATCTCACAAAGCGCCAAATTCCATCCAGGGATAAATGACTGCTCATCTATGCCAACTTTAATGTGATCTGCTCTGCTCAGCAGAGGACAGGATTTCACAGGAGGCTCTTATTTGATACTGTACCCATTTGCAAGAGTGAATACTTTATGCATCTCTTGGGCACTGTTGAAGTGGCAAACTATCTTAAATGCTGCTAAGGGTACCAAAAAGAACTTGAGCTAATATTCTTACTGATAAAAAACCATTTTGGAACTAGCAGACAGAAATCTTATCTCATGAATGAAAGGTGCTCTACCTTGTAGTAGCCTGTGAATGGGAAAAACAGCTTTTGACAACAAAGCTTTTTAAAGGATAATGCATTTCCTCTATGTTCTTACAAAGAAAGTAGTGTAATGCAAACAAGGTTAATAGCTAAGATACTGATATGCTGGCTACAGAAGAAAACTATGCTTTCTAGAACTCTGAGAATCTGTTCATCTCCCAAACTTCTCTAAGGCTCAAACAGTACTCTGCTGGTTCCAAAAGTTCAAAGATATCTGGATAATTATTTCAGGCCTCATGCCAAAGGCTGCTTGAACATCTTGCAGAGATGACTTAATTCTGAAAATATGCGTGCAGATAGGCAATAGTGGACCTGCAAGATATCCTCTCCAAAGTTCTGGGATAAAGACCTAAAGCAACAAAATCTGTTTCTTTCTCCCCTACCTTTCCTTTCAGGATGTAGCTAATTTTTCTTGCCTGTGATTTCCCCTAAATGTTCCCTGGCAAAATACCACTTCCTCTTGTATGTACCAATATGGAAGGATATTATGCTGGAGAGATATGTTGTATAGAAACAACCAAGAAAGAATAAGGAAGTAATTTATTTTTTATTCAGCCTGCATGATAAACTTCATGCTTCACTCTGAATCAACTCCCAAGTCCAAGTAGAAAAGAACTATTCACAGATACCTGAAAAATCTAATTAATAGTTACCTTTACTAATAAGTTTATTTATTTGCTATAAATCTTTTCACTTGCAAGTAGTGTTTGCTTGCTTTAGGACAGAAAATCATTATTCCTTCCTCCTGCCTTGGTAATTCTTGCTAATTACCTGACTGAGCTTTAAAGGTGAAAATTGTCTCTACAGACAAACATCATAAAACTGTCTTCTTCAAAGAAGCGGCTCGGGAACACAAAGCAGTGCTAACCTATTATCTTTTTTATTACCATTATTCTTAAAAGTAAATACTGTTGGTCTCTGATAAGCACATTCAAGCGGCACAAACAGCCCCACAGCCAGCTCCTTTTGACAAAAAGCTGTTTTCCTGCCTGTCCTTCTCTAGGGAATGCTTGGGCAGGAGCGACACTTAGAGGAAGGCAGAGATGACACACTTTGTCAGCATTTTTAAAATGAGTTTTGGATATAACTAAATAAATACATATAAATCAAATTAATTTTCCTGCACATGCTGAGGCAGGGTTATGGTGGGCTACTGATTGGATTTCAGTGAGCCCCCAGCATCACTTTAGATGATGGGACTTGCTGAATTTGGCTCCAGGTCCTGCTGATAACACCTCCTTAACTTCTCAGACATCAAACTGCTGTTTCCTCCATTTACTCTTCCTCTAGGGGAGCCTGTCCTCCCAGCACACACCAGATCCAGATTTCCTCCTGGCCGCCTCACATTCCTGTTTCACAGACATTTTCCAGCACCTGCAGAGGATTTCCTTCAGGGATGCAGCTGCTCTGTTTGGTGCCATTCCCACATCTTCAGCTTGATGAACCTAACTCTTCCCTATTTATCTTTCAGTTGAAGAAAAATCAGCCAATTTCTCTCAGGTCTCCTGAACAATCTCTGAAAAATTTCAAATACTCTTAGCCCACAGACCCTTACTGTTTTTCGTTTTTTCCAGTAGTGGGGAGGAAGCTCACTGCCAGGTGAGGCTGAGTTCCACCTCCTGGAAGGTCTAGCTCTCTTTCTCTAAAATACTGTACAATAAACATGGTAGAAACCATTGGTCTGATAGCTTTGAAACATTTAGGATAGCCCAGGGGTCTGTATGCTGTTGGTGAAGTCTGATCACTCTTAAGAGACAAGTGGGCCAAATGTTTTGCTGTGTTTGTGTGAGGAAGAGGAATTATGGACAATCACAATGCTAAATAGGAATATTTTGGAGTGAGTTGTGGGCACGCAGAAATTGCCGTGCAAGGAGTAGGGAAACTACAAGTGACATTTTCTCACATGTTGCTCTTAAAGCCTTCTTCCCCTGCCCTGAGTAGTAGTGAAATATCTCAAATGAAATTACTCCTCCCACCAAGATTCAATCACTGGGTTACATTTCAATGGAAATGTTTTTCTCTCTTTTCTACCCAGGGAAAATCAAAGACTTGTAAGAAAATGACAAGTGGAAAAAGTGCAGCTTTGTTTCCTGCAGTACAACCAACTCTGGACTGCAGTCTGCAGGTAATTTTTATGCTTTTGAAAGAGGGTCATTAAATCCTAATGTGTGGTCTCAATTTAGAGGCCAGAAGTTTTACATATTTAGCTGTTAACGTCTACCTACTTCACCTTTAACCATCAAGGCACTTGTATCTACTTTCAGTCATTTTTAGGAATTTCTGAACTACAGTGAGTGTGCTGGTTTGAAAATTGCAAGTAATTACATCCTCAGAGAAAAAAATTCCAGTTTTCCCACTTAAACTCATTTCCTCCTAAAAATAAAATAATCTTAATTATTTTATTACTTTATTACTCAAATCAAGTAATTTCACAGAGGCCATTTAGCATCATTATCAGTTCCTGTTCACTGCTGGAAGGCTTAAGTTTCCCTACATAAAACTGGCAGCTCTTAAAAACTCCCAAAAGGCCAAAGAAACATTGTGGGGGTTTCTGTGTGTAGTGCTGGGCACAGTTTAAGCAGCAAATTAAGGTACTGGAATGCATCCAGAGTCCCATGTCCCATGAAGAGCAGCTGATGAGTTGAGGTTTGTCCTGTTTGGAGGGATGACCTCACGGTTCTCTGCAGCTTCCTGAGGAGGGGATGTGGAGAGGGAGCTACTGAACCCCTGGGATCCAGTGACAGGATGGGTGGGAATGGCTCAAAGTTGTTTCAGGAACCCGTTCCTGAGGAGGTTCAGGAATAGGGTTCCTACAGAGGTGATAGATACCCTGTGCCTTAAAAAGAATCATTTGGACAATGGCCTTAATAAAAGGTTTTACCTTTGGTTAAAGCTCCAGAATGGTCAGGTAGTTGAACTAGATGATTTTCATAGGTTCTATTCTATTCTATTCTATTCTATTCTATTCTATTCTATTCTATTCTATTCTATTCTATTCTATTCTATTCTATTCTATTCTATTCTATTCTATTCTATTCTATTCTATTTCCCCACTTTTTTAAGGGCTTGCTGGAGGAACTTACTGATTTCACTGTTAGCTATCTCTTGGGCAAGGATTATGGTTTTGTAGATAGCAGCAGAGTGATATATTAATTACATGAACAACCTCTTTTATGTCTGCTTTAATCTCATCTGTTTACCTCCTCATGCAACTGCTGAGATGACTCTTAGAAATCTTATGGCTTGTCTCACATGCACACACCACTCCATTCTCTACAGGGTTGCTGTGCAGAGAAAATTACAGCAGGTTTACATCTCACTCACTCTTTTCATTTGTGAAGAGAGTTAACAAAATTGCAGTAGGGAGGAAGGGAGGGAGAGAGGAAAGGAAATGGTGTCCCGAGGGACCAGGGCACCTGGCAGGGAGCTAATCCCATAAATGCTTTTGGACCTATCTACAGGAAATTCCTGGAGAAGGTCACTGCTAGAGCTGGCTGCTGAGTGTTCCTGAGAACCCAAGGCAGTCAGTCAGGGCAGGAAGAACCCAGAAAAAGATATCTTCCAGTTAAGGAATCTTTAAGACCCTTCTTTACCCTTGCCAACCTGCTTGGTTGGCACCCTGAACTTTCCATTCTGTCATTCTTCAAACTAAAGATTATGGCACTTTCCAGCTGTGGTGCTCGGGAATTCATCTGCTCTGCACTCTTTTGGCTAAACTGGGGCATCCAAGTCTGCAAAAAGCTTTAGTCTTTTAAGAGGTACTGAGGATCTAGTAGAGAAACTCATCTTCAGCACCTTTCACTGGGGAATATCTACATAAAGTAAGAAACTAGGCAGTTTGCAGAAAACAGCTCAGAGGAATAACATTAAAAATAAAAACCAAATAAAAGCAGATAGAAGATGTTACCTGTTCCTAAAGCATAGAAATAGACTCAGTATTAGTAGCAACTTGTGTAGAAAAGAAGGTTGTGTCAACCACAGATCTTTATCCACCATGACAGAAGTTCTTCACGGAGCAGCAACAAGGTGCAAGATATATTTTATATATTTTCCTAAGTAAATATAAATGCAATTTGGTTTTTAGATTTGAGAGACTACTTGGGGAAAACCGAGAAGGTTAGGCTGCTACATAGCTCCTGTACACCTAAACAGACATTCTGATTTTCCATCAAAACCTTGAGTCCTAATTTTAGTCTGTCATATTCTTTATCAAGAAAAAAGTGTGTCAACATGATGGCAAATTGGTGGGGTTTTAAAATTATTTTTCGTTATAAAGAAAGTAGCCCATACAACAGTTCGGTTCACTTCTGTATGCCATTTAAACATTACATACTATTCTGTTCCTGTTTGTTTTCTAAGAGGAAAAAGCAGCTTGTGAGTTTTCCAAATGGAAAAGCTATCAGAGTTGCCCAACATCTGGAAATGGGAATGTGTGAGGATATCAGCAACTAAAATTTCTCAATGCATTTAGGGGGTTTTTTGGAGGCTTTTCTTTCAGCTCCATGGCAAGGTCTCTCCTGGTGGTCCAAGACAGAATGGTCTTCCAGGATCTATTTCCCCCAGTTCTGCATGTTGAATAAAAATATTTTAGTGGCTGAAAACGTGTCAGTACAAAACTCATCAGTGGTAACTAAACATCAAATGTAAAATAATTACTGTAAATAGCTGTACTGTCCATTGGGGGAAGAAAACCAAAACCCAAACACCATTAATCATTGATAAAACAAGTGAAAAATTCAGATGGCAAACTAAAAAGGTACAACTTCTGCAGAAAATTGACAATATCTTTCAAAGGGATTGTGTCTTAAACAAGAATGATGGTATATTGAATCACTAGTAAGTTTTCAATTAATAAAACATTCTATTTGGGTAAAAGTTTTCAAGATAGTAAAGATTTTTTTTCTGTATGTATTTAATGATACAAAATTTTGGTTTTTGTTTTTTTTTTTTTTTTTTCTTTAAATAACTAAATAAATCTTTCTGGTCAGGCAAAAAAGAAACAAGAACCTCAACAACCTGAAAGGTGTCTAGAATAGCTAAATTATGTGTAGAGTCTCCCTTCAGATACACATTCTTCATATTTGTCAGTATTTAGGTCTATGTTTGTGATTCTGGAAGTGCACTTGGGTGGGCAACATTAAATGTATCACAGCTGAGTGTTCCTCCCACAGCTCTGAAAAAGTGACATCTATCAGCACTGAATATTGGGAGACAAGAAACCTTAAAATATGTAATTAGCTTTGTTCTGCAAGAACTTCTTAGGTCTGGCAGGTCACGAATAAGATGATATGCATGAGGTCCAAAATCACCAAGAGGCCACAGCTGCTGCAAAGGCTGCCTGCCTGCTGAAGCCAAGAGGTGGTACCAGGAAGTTGCAGTCATTCTCTGCCACATTCCTGAATCCCTTAGGCAAAATGTGATGTCAAAGCTCCAAGGCTGGATGGATATTCCCAGATCCACTGAAGCCCTGGAGTGGTTCAGAAAAAGGCTTGGATCTCTGAGGAGTTGCTGACCAGAAAGAATTAGGAACAGGAGTGGGACATCAAAGAAGCCTGTATTCACTGGGGCATGAACTCTCTTCTGTACATTGAAATAAACATCTTTTTTAAAAAATACTGCCTCTGACAAAATTGCCCAAGTCATAGGATGGTCTTGAGTTAAGGGGATAAATAATGAGGATTGTCATACTGAAGTTTTATGACTGATAAAAACTCAAAAAAAACCCCCTTGAGAACTGTCTTATTACTCAGTCTACCCCTTCACCTTTATTCTGAAAAAATACAAGGAATTAATCTTCTCTGTAACAGAAAATGTCATCATTAATACAATCATCTTACTTTCCCATCATCTTTATACCTTGAACTGCATCATTCCACACTTGCTTGAGAATTTTGGCAAACAGCCAAATGCCAGAGGGCATAAGAACACCTTAATGAGATTGTGTACTTGGAAGGGGAAGGAGAATCTGTAAAATTGCAATTATACTTCATGTGATGTTTTCAAGATCCACAGTAAAACTGAACTGTTTATAACTATTTTTTCCAGTGGTATAAAAAATCACTGTTTTCCAGTTGGAATTTTGGATGCAAGGTAGCAAAATGAGCTTTGTGTTTTCAGACCAAAGTGCATTTCCCTCTGTTTTTCAGCATCTTCTTCGGGTATAACAGAGATGGCTCATTATGCGGCTATAGTTTATGGGATTCAGGGTGATATTTGTACCAGCAGTAGAGTCTTTATTTGCAGCAAAGATAATGCCTCAAACACACCTGTTCATCAGAGAAACCTGAAGAGCTCAAACCCCAACCCGTGTTGCTTGCATTTTTGTCTGCAGAACATCAGCTACCAAAATCCAAACAGACAGATCTGCTCCCAGACAAAAGACAGGCAGGGTTGCTCCCTGTGAAAGGATCAGCCCAGGACAGACTGAAGGTGAGCAAGTAGGAGCTGAGAGAGAAAACCTGTCTCAACTGCAGCACCACACAAAAGCTGGTGCTGCTTAATTCAGCCTGTTCCATACCAAAGAAAATTGCTGCTGAACCATGAGACAAGACTTGATCCCAGCATTTTGAACTGGCTTGCTTTTGGAAGGATTCCGTTGAAAGCCAGGGAAAATACAAAAAAACCACAAGAAAAGGTCTCTTGGACACAGGGAAGAAACTCAACCATGGAATTTCTGGGACCATCCAGTCCAGCTCCTGGCCCTACACAGCCCCAACAATCCCACCCTGTGCCTGATCAGAGCAGTGTCCAAACACTCCCTGAACTCTGTCGGGTTTGGTGCTGTTATTACTACCCTGGGGAACCTGTTCCAGTGCCCAGCCACCCTGTGGGGGAAGAACCTTTTCCTGATATCCAATCTAAACCTGGAAACCCTGACCCAGCTTCAGGCCATTCCTGGAGTCCTGTCACTGGTCACCGGAGTGAAGAGATCAGTGCCTGCCCCTCCTCTTCCCCTCCTGAGGATTTTAAAGACCCCAGTGAGTCTTCCCTCAGTCTCCTTTTCTCCACCTGAACAGATCAAGTGCCCTCAGCCCCTCGTCCCGCCCTCCACACCCCTCCCCATCCTCACTGCCCTCTCCAATAGCTTAATGCCTGTATCACCCTTTTGTCAAAGACAATACTTTACACACCATTTCAGTACCCCTTGCCTGGGAAATCAATGTTAGAGATACTAACATTAAAAAAATACACAGTGCAAATTACATAACAATTAAAAAATTGCTTAAACCAACGTTACAATTTGCTGATTCTATCCAGAAAACAGTTAAGACATCCCCAAGCAGTTTTCAAAACCAGGATGAAATGGTACAGTCCCAAAGCAATTAAACAGCACAAAATTCTGTCTCCTTTGTGGGAGTTACCAGTTTACTCTGACCATCACTGGTTAGGAAAATTAATGAAAAAATAAGTGATTTTGTTATTTCAGCACCAGCAACTACTACCAGCAAAGGCATGCTGCACATCTGATGAGTAACTTTTTAACAATTAGGAGCTCTGAAACAAGAACAGAAAAAAAGCAGAAAAGTCAAAACCCAGATTTAGTAAGGCAGGTAATGGAATGTCCTGTTATATGTAAGAAATATTTCTCCAAATGCTGCAATCCTTTAAATGCCAGCTCTTGGTAATACTGAACCATTCAATCTTTTAAACTGATAATGTGTTTTAGTGACACCCTTTCCTTCTGAAACTCAAGGACTCAAAGGTGAACGAAATTTATGCAGAGAAGTTGGAACGAATAGTGTCTACTCACAAAAAAAGCCACAACTTATTAGTGACAAAGTACTTTAGACATCATACATACACATGTTGCACATGTTCTTCAGCTATATTAAAAACAATATTCAGCATAAAAATTGGTTTTGGCTGAACTAATAAACTACACAACCATTTCCTGCATCAAGTAAATGAAAAAAAATATCCCCTGCAAGACTCAGCACAGAAAAACTCCAGATCTTCTGCAAGCTGCACATTATCTCACTGCACACAGGAGGAGAACAGAAACAAGAACTACAAGGTAAAGGGTTTATATATGCAGATAGTGTATAGACCCTTGAAGGGAACATAGCTCAGTGAAATCTCACTACTCTGAAGGCTTTCAGTTATATTTGTCTGCAAACAGAAAGATCCGTGGAACTTAGGTGTGTATCTGATCATGAAAAATATTTAGACAGAACAGACAGGAAGCTCAAGTCACCACTGGAATACAAAGAATGAAACTACTGCAGAAATCTGAAACATACATTGCTCAATACCACTTATTTACAAGGTTGTTATTCAAAGGTCACTGACCATTAGAATTATTTCACAAACCAATCTGTTTTTACAGGTCTTAATCCTATAAATACTTCTGTATTTGTCAATACACTGTCACATTTAGAATATATTATCTTTTATATCAAGACTAAATTTATACTGTTTTTTTTGTTCATCTGTAGTAAAGAGCATTGCTCACCTGACAACTTTGTGTCCTTCAGCAAATTAAATTAGAAGTATTTGGTTAAAACATAGCCTTTAAAACTCCTGAAGTTAGAACTCCTAAACCTAACATGTGACTAAAAACACTTCCTAATGTGATGCAGGGCTGTTATCTAGAAAAATCTTAAAAGTTTCTGAGGACTCAGCAAACAAGTAGCAGGACAATTAAAAGCCTTTCATGCTGTTAAATTTAGCTAAGACTCCTGCTTTTCAGCATCAAGTATTTCCCATGCTTTAAAAACAAGAAGCCACGGGATTACATGAAAGTCTCATTTAACATGTTTTTATAGAGACTCTGTTACCAAGAATATTAATAACTAGAAGATCTCCAAATCGTGGGCATTGTCAATTTCAATAGTATCCTCAGGTTCCATCTTTGCCTCGTGGTGCCCCTCCTGCAGGTCATCCAGGGAAGCTAGAGCCTCGTTTGTGTCACTGGCAAAAGTCTCACGAGACGCATCATCATATTCTTGAAGGTTAAGCCCCTTGATGGCCTTTTTCATCTTCTTCCCCAGAACTTGTATCCTCCTCTTCTTCGCAGCTTTTTTGTTTTCATACTCCTTTTGGTTTTCCAGATAGAATATTTCCTTGAAAGAAAACAAGTGAACAACAATAACAAAAATTTTTGCATGTTCAGTTTACTGGTATTTCCTAAAAAAAGTGAAGTAATTAAAAAAAAAAAATTACAAATACTGGTCAATAGTTAACTAAGTTATGTGTGCTTGAGAGCAGAAGTGTGAGAAAAGACCACACTTAAGGAAGAGGGGTAGAACAGAAAATTTCTTTTCTAATAGTGTAAAGTGATCAGTCTTGCAACTTTTTAAAATTTCTTCTGACCACTGTAATCTATGAAAGGATGTTGGGGTTTTATTTTCCTGTTTCTTTTTTTGCCTCCAAACAAGCAATCAAAGTTGAAACAAAGTTGACTTTTTTCACAGTTCCCAGTACCAGACTCTAGAAGGGTTTACAGAATGACCTGTAGCCACCCAGAAGCAAAATAAAAACTATCCAAAACTCTATTAAAGTAGCATATGCCACCAAAAAAAAAAAATTGGTATTTTCTTCACTAAGTTAAAACATCTCAGAGAAATAATGTTTACAAGCTTACGAAACTGATTTAAAGAGCACCACAGATGAGCCCAGTGAGCAATTCAGATAAGGTTCATATCATCAACTGATTTAATGAGAAATTCTGCCTGGTGCCACAGCTGGAACTATACAGGACAAAAATACTCTACTGAGAGACCTGCATCCAATCCATGCAAAATGACACAAAGCTACAAGAGGAGAAACACAATACAAACAACTTTTCTGTAAGGAATACAAATATACAAATGAGGAAAATCTAACATTTACCACTGCCAGACTCTACAACCTCATCTTCCTCAACAGGTTTTTGTGACTGGCAACATGCAAAAGTAAATTCTCTCTGCTTAGAGTTAATGGCAATTCAACAATTTTTGAGTAGGTCTTTTATTTTTTGCCTGTCTTTTGAATGTGTAAGTCTGGTTTCAATGGAAGGAATACACAGTTACATTTGTCAGAAGTTAAGAGTTTCAGTCATGACTTTTCTAGTGGGAAGAAAAAACCCAAACGAGAATGTACATTTGAACTCCTGACATTTTTACCTTGATTTGTTCTTCTTTGATGCTCGGTGTGTTCTTCAGCAGGTTTAAATAAACACCCCCAGGTGTTCTTCTCCTGGTACCATTCTTAATAGAGAGAGAGGAAATTGGGAATAGCAAGCTTAATAGTATGTGCTGACAGAAAAATAGCCTCTAAGGCAACACTCAGTGTTGAGACAGAATAAAGTCAATTTAAGTTCTGGTGTGTCAAATACCACATGAAAATAACGTTGGCTATGTCTCATTTGTGACTGAATTAGTCATATGAAAGTCAACAATCATCCTGCTAAATCTGGACAGGAAAATCATGAAGTTACAAAAAAATTCCTTTAGAATATAATGCTAAATTGTTAAACTACACACTAAACCTGATTTTGGTAGTGAAGAAACAAAATAATAATAATATTCTAACTACTCTCACAGCTATGTGCAACAAGTTATGCACTAGGTTAAACACTCAGAGCATTCCTAACACGTAAGCCCAGTAAAATGTCTAAAACTAATTTAATAAAATTATGTTCATCTCAGGGTTTTTTAATAATTATGCTCAGAAATGCTACAACTTGTCTGTGTTATCTACAGGATTTTGCATTTCTGTTGAAGGCATAGGAAACATAACCTGTACTTTAAAATTCTTCCCCACCATGTTTGATCCAGTTTTCAGTGCAGAAACAGCAGTGCATGGAATGGGCTCAGCTTTGAAACCTCTGTAAATTACAAGTGTTAATTACCACACTATTATTCACTTAAAATTTGCAGTATAAAACACTACTTTTACTCCAGTAAAAACTGGATTATACTAGTGTAAAATGTGATACTTCACTGCTAAATAATGTACTATATAATCTAAAAATTCCAAGAACAGGGAAGGTCAGGTTTTAAGTAGGTTCTTGAAACAGCACATGTGAACCTCTTTTTATCACCTGCATTTCATGGTGCCTTTTTGTCATCTGCTCTTCAACGACTGTACTCTGATCTGCTTCCAAAGCAACCTGTGCCACCAGGAGCTGCCTCCCTTCATCTCCTCTGTTAAACACTTTTTAATTTAACTTTCAAGACAAGAGAATGCTTCTAGCACAACTAGCTAGCTGGATTTTTTTGCCTTGTCTTTTTTGAGGGAGGGAGGTGCGGTAGTATTTTTTGTTTTGTTTTTAATTTATTTTGGTGTTTTTTTAGAGTGTGACACACTTGTTTTTCCCCTCCTCTCTACTTCCAAGTGATGGAACTTAAAAATTGTAATCAAGTGAAAGTATTTCCTAGTTTTCACCCACTTTTGCCTCACTTCACAGCTTTTTTTAGCCACTGTGTTTTTTACACTGAGGCTTATTATTTAACAAGAACAAAAACATACTAAAAATTGGCAACCTAATCAGTTGTATAGGATTTTTTACCATGATTTCTAACAGAAATAGATGCTCAGTTTTGCTCTGCTGATACACAAGCCAATGGTTCCCTAATAAAGCCAACACTTTTCCTTTTGAAAGTTATTCTGCAAATAGGATACTGGAAATGCTGGTTTTTATTCAAGCCTGAGAATCCTTCAGCCTTAAGTCTGTGAGAGAAAGATTCCAAGGAGAGCCACAGTAACAGACACAATGTTATTATCCCCGCAAATCAGACATCAATCTCAGCATAAGAACCTGGGTAATTTCCAGGTTCATTCACCTTACTGTTTGCTCAAATCCTGCTGGAAGGTTACATGAGCGTTTATTAAGAGAGTCCCATGGCAAGGGAAGGTCATAAAACTCCAGGAGAACATGTCCAGCACAAGACACTTGCAAGAGCACCGTGTGAATATTCTGCAAGTAAAAAGCCGTGTTGCCCTCCCCATCCCTGGTAAACCCACAGGATGACATTTTCCTTACCACGATGAACAGTCCACCATTCTGCTCTACTTCAGCTGTTTCCATCAGCAGCTCGATTGCTTTTTTCTTCCCAATTATTTTCACTACTCGAGCAATTAAGTCTTTCTTTGGCTCACAAAGTCTGAACAGGGAGGGGAAAAAAACAGAAAGGCACATTTATTGTCAGGATAATTCCTTGAGTATAACTGACTATGGGACTTCCACAATGAATAGTAATTCATTTTGTGCTGATGAGTCTATGTGTTCAAATATGCTTAAACGGTTTATTGAATCAGATTTCAAAATATTGAGCTTCTAAGAGATGTTTTTTCCCTAAAGCATGCATTTTTAAAACCTGTTTCAAAGAAAATGCTTTGAGTGGTTACTTTTCTTCTATTGATGTGTGAAATATCAAACCAAATATGAGACTGCAAAGACCTGCATAAACCTCTGAAATCAAAGTACAAAAGCTTCTTATGCATTTAACAGTTGAAATTAATTTCTTATAGTTAAATCAGCAACTGGAGAAAACAGGAAGTGTGAAAGTTCCCCTGTATCATGTGCCATTTCAGACAAACCTACATAACAAAGAAGAAATCAGCTTATTGACTGATCTATGATGATCTATTAAAAGGAAACAAAACAACAAAACCGTAACCATAAAACTATAACCAGAACCCTATTGATAAAGCTCAGTGCCACCACGACTACAATTAGAAAAAATTAGAAAAAAGATGCTTCTGCCCTGTTTCAATGAAGCTCTATATAACAAAAAGGAGTTTATTGCAAGAAATATGCTCAAAGATTTCAAATAAATGAAGAACTACCCAGAACTATTAACAGCATTAGTAACTAATTGCTGTAGTATTGCCAGATTCTGAAGTAATACCACATGTATAAAAGCAACTATGACCAATAAACACAAACTTGATTTAAGTGTCAAGCTAACTTTGTTCCCTCTTTAACATAATTTTCTTCCCTTGCACCACTGAAAGAGGAGTATGGCAATTTGACTCCATCCAAAACACTGCACTGTCCAAATTATCTACAGTTTCAAAGGTTTAGAACTTAAAACAGATTTTTGTGGTGACCACAGCATGTGTGCATTGGTGTCAAAATCCAAACAACAATGGGATATTTCCCAAAAAAAGGCAATACTAAATTTGTATAATGAGCAACAGTATTTTTCCTTGCCCTGTTGTCAAATAACAAACTATCCTGGTGACTCTGTAAATAAAAATATAAAAATTCAAAGAAACAGGCAGTATTTATTTGGATGTTTCTACAAGATCACCAGCCACAGTAATGCATTTTTATCTCAGGATTTTGGAAATTGGCTTTTTGTGATCTGGTGTGACACGTAATTTAGCAGCAGGGGAGCTTTCCCTCCCCGTTCTTTCCATCAATCACCAGTACTTAGTGAAGACGCACCATTATTAAACTCACCGATAAGCAATTTCATCTGCCACTTTCTCCTCTGAATCTTCCTCTGCTATTTCATACCTTCCCTTGTATTTCATCTCTTGCCTTTCCCCCAGTCTGTCTCTCACGGGCCGTTTCCGTTTGAGGAAGCCCTGCCCGTTTTCCTCCTCTGCTGGCAACATCTTCTTGTCATCATGCATGTATTCATCCAGCTCCTTATCCAAAGTCTCTGCCTCTTTCTGCTGGGCTTCCTTCATCAGCTTTTTAGCCAGCAGGTAGTTGTAAGTCTCAGACTGCCTGCTCCTGTCAATTGAACCGTCCATGCCCAGAATCCCAAGCTCAGTTGCCACCGCATCCTGGTTCTGCTCCTGGAGCACCGCGCCCCAGATGTTGTTGACCTTCTTGCCACGCAGAGCAGTCTGTTTTTGGTGGCTCTGGCTGACCTGGAAGGGCTCGGGTTTGACAGGGGAGAAGTTGAAGCACTTCTGCCTCTTTCGCTTCCACAGGCAGTTGTCGTCATCGGAGTCAGAGCCGCTTTCCTCGCTGGAGCCCACGCTCTTGGTGGTCCTGTAAGGAACGCTGGGAGCACAGGATGAGAGGCTGCTCTGGAAGGGCCTGCAGGAATCACTGCCAGCATGCGGCTTCTGAAACAAAAAAGTGAATCAAAACCCATTATTCATGAAAATCAGGAGAGCTATCAAGTTGTCGATTAGATAAAATACATAATTATGACCCTTGTGGCCATGCAGTCCTCCATGAGCATCTCTTGGGCCACAGCACAGATGTATCCTTTGAAACTCCTCTATTTGGAGGGCGCAAACATGAAATAGAGCATGGCTGACACAGAAACAGGTCAGGAGTTGCTTTTCTCCTTAAGGCAAACTTTGCTGAGCAAAAGTTATTACAGGACTGGAGAAGTGGTGAATATGTGCAAACTGGACAAAGACACAAGATGCCAGCAGCTCTAAGAACAGTAAAATACCAGAACACAGCAACCTACCAGAGGTTTGTCTAACAGCAGAGAACTTAATAATCTCCCTGGAGTTTCAAGTGAGAAGACCAAATAACCAAAAATAAACCCCAAAACTAAACCCACAAAACTGGGACGGTGCTCAAACTAAAAGTGTTCTGTGATCCCGGCTCAGTCAGGAGAGCACGTGACCAACTTGGGGACAGAAGAACCTTTACAGAAGCACCCATTTTTTCTCCTTTAAACCAACAAGACACCAACAAGACACTAACGATTGACTTAATTCAAATAAGCACCCCCCATCAAAAAATCATTCCACTGATACACAAATACTCAAGAAATGCTTTTACTCCTAATTCCAGTTATTCCCCAAATGATTTCTTATCATAAAGTTATATGCTGTCCCATGATCTTTCAAAGTAAGATCTCTTCCTTCACTTTCAGGTGAAATGAAAATTCCTTCTTTAGCCTTTCTGCTTTTTATAACATGGGCACCATCTCTTCTTTCTCCAAACAGCAAACAGAAAAGAGAAGTATTCAGCTTACCACATTATGAAACACAAACCTTCAACTTCATGTGTAATGCAAAAACCTACCAAACCAGCACAAATAAATAAACACTGAGCGTTTCTGTAAAAAAACTTACTTTGCGTTTCATTTTTCAGAACTATATCACAAAGATCAAAATAACTGGAGAAAATAAAATTCGTTACACATATAGTGTCACGCATTAATCCTAGTTTGAAATCTTTTCCTGTCTGTACACCACTGCAAATACTTCATACTCTCAGTACAAATTCCTCACAGAATAAATTCCTCATATCCTCCGAGAATCACAGAAGACGGGTTTGGGTTGGGAGGGACCTTAAAGCTCATCTAGTCTCACTCTTTACCTCGGGCAGGGACTCTTTCCACTAGCCCAGAGTGCTCCAAGCCCCAATGTCCAACCTGGCCTTCCAGGTATCCAGGGGCAGCTCCTCTGGGCACCCTGTGCAAGGGCCTCCCCACCCTCCCAGAGAACAATTCCTTCCCAACACCCCACTCAGCCCTGCCCCCTGGCACTGGGAAGCCATTCCCTTGTCCTGTCCCTCCATCCTTCCTGCAGCTCCTTCAGGCCCTGCAAGGCCACACTGAGGTCACCCCAAAGCTTCTTCTGTCCAGGCTGAACAATGCCAGCTCTCCCAGCCTTTCCTCCCAGCAGAGCTGCTCCATCCCTCTGCTCATCCTGGAGCCTCCTCTGGCCTGGCTCCAGCAGCTCCAGCTCCTGCAGGGCCCAGGGCTGGTGGCGGGGGGCACATAACGCGACACAGAGAGACATAAGGACAGCGCTGGCATCCTATCCAGACACAGAGAGCCGCGGGCGAGCCGCGGGGTCCTGGGGAAGGCAGCGCTCGGGGCTCTCTTGCGTGGTCACCCAGCGGCTCGGTACCACTGTCGCCACTGTCCCCATTGTTCTCGTGCGCGCCACGCGGTAGTGGCTCCCTGGGGAGGCCTCGGCAGCACCAGCGGAGAGAGAGCCACCAAGGCAGGGACAAGCCAGCAGCCCCGGGAGAGCCCATCAAGCGCCGCGAGAAGCCACCAAGCGCCGGGAGCAGCCACTGGCCCCGGGAGAAACAACCGGCCCGGGAACGAGCGCCCCACGCCGGGTAAAGCTCCTTAGGCGCGGCCTCCGCGTCCCGCAGCCCCCATCCCGGCGCTCCGGCCACTTCCTACCCTCACCTGTCCCGGGGAGCCGGCGCCGGGCATGTCTGAGTCGGAGCCGGACAGCTCGCCGTCCTCCACGTCGTCGTCCATGCCCCGCGGCTCCTGCGCCATATCCCGGCGGAAGGGCGGAGCGCTGTGGCGGGGCGGGACAGCACGTCCATCCGGGGCGGGCATGCTGCGAGGCCGGCCTGGCCACGGCTCCTCCTTCCCGGCGCTTTCCCCGTGGAAGTCGCTCATAGTAGAAAGAAGCAGGACGTTATCGGCCTTACAGCGTGCCCCAGGCGGCTGGTGGGACGCTGGGATGCTCGGCACAAGCGTTGCAGGGTGTGGGATGCGGAGAGCTTGCCTTGAGCCGAGTGTTCTTTGGGGTGAAATCCCGGTGTGCTTTCAAGCTTGATCGGCGAGAAAGGAGGTTCATTCTCATCAGTGGCACAGGCAGCAGATCCCGTAGTCAGGGACATCCTGGAACTAACAAGCTTTAAGGGTGTAGTAAGTAAAGGTGTGGAGAAGACAAGGCTATGAAGGAATTTATTAATGAATATAAATATCTCCGAGGCAATTACTGAGAGCGTGGTGCCAGACTGTTCAGTGGTGCGCAGTGACAGGACGAGCAGCAGTGGTCATAAACTAAAACACAAGTTCCACACCAGCAGTAGGAAGAACTTGCAATGGAGGGGCAGAGCACTGGAATGGCTTCCAGGAAGGTTGGTGAGTACTGCCCTCTGGAAGCACCCCAAACCCACCTGGATGTATATTCCTGTGTCACCTGGTGTCAGTCTGGGCAGGGTGGGTTGGACTGGATAAGATTCAGAGGTCTCTTCCAGCCTCAACCGTTCTGTGGTTTTGTATTAGTAGAACAAAGAGCATTTAGCATCCCGTACTCAAGGACATTCGGTAACTAACAAGCTTTAAGCTGATGGTATTATTGTATGGTAATACCAGTGCTCAAGGTATTATTAATTACTGATTGAGAAAAACAACCAAATCCAAGCAGATGCCTCATAATTCTTCAGCACACACCAACTGCTGGATAGGTACATTTTAACAAAAATAAAACAGCACAGTTGATAACTCACTCCTACTGGAAACATCTTGACTCCAGGGAAAAACATAGCTGTGATTTTCCTGAGAAGAGATACACCACAGTTTGGTGTTTATGGTCTTGGTAATGTGGCCCTGAACACCCAATAAATTTAAGAGGTGCAGTTTTTCACTGCCATCATTAACAGGCCCATGCATGGACACTGTTTCTCCTTTATGCATTTTAGACCACCTTACCTGTGGACCATCACGTAATATTGTAATGACTGTAAGCCATTCATGTCACAGTGCCTCATTTGAAATCCCTGTTGTGGTCTAATTGGATTTTCAGTGCTTGGACACTTAACTGCAATTAAAATTACTGGAAGCTACTTCTCATTATCAATTAACCATGCTCATTATCAGTTATCCAGTCAGGCCTTTGAAAACCCTTCCTGACATTTTTCTGCACCTCTGGATGGCTACTTTCCCTAAAAATTTCACTCCTGGACTTAAATTTCCTGTTGACTCCACTTAGAAGAAGAAAAGGCACAAAGCTGAAGAAAGGACAAGAACAGTTAAAGCTCCTTCCCTGTTTGGTCCTTCAGGACACTCCTGTTGCAGTGCTTCAGAATTATTTAAGAAATCCAGTGAAAATGAGATAAATTATAGTGTGCTTTTTTCTGTGCTGTTTCCACCTCATTTCCCCTTGTGTTTAATGATGCATAGCACTGGTCACATCCTATTCTGCAAAAAACCTGTTTTTCATCTTATTTGCAATTAAATCATATCTGCGGGATTTTACTGCGTTACAGGGAGTTCCTGGGCTGAAATTAACGGGAACTGTGGAACAGGGAAAATGTAATCCTCCAGTAACTCACATGAAGGAGTTCTCTATGTCAGCATAACCTGTATGAGGCACTGAGCAAAACCCAAAACCCACAAAAAAGCCACAACTTTCAGTTTAACTTCACAAGAATATCTCATTTGGGCACTTATAAAATATCCAGAAGCAGGCCCAAGAAAATGAATCAGATAACAGTAGAGTTTACTCACCA
>VXBB01016054.1:104135-125928 GCA_013399915.1 Illadopsis cleaveri | reverse complement strand
CATGCTTTTGAAAGTATATGTCTCATTCTATAATGGTAGTCTAAGAAAATCACAGTCCTCAAAAAGAAAGTCCTACACTTATGTTGTTTACAGTATTCTCCCTACCTCATGCTCTCCTTTGCTTCAATTATTTCATAAAAATTTTTTTTTCCTCATTAAACACTCCTGCTTTCTGTCTCTAAAGTGGAGAATATAAAATTTTCTTCATCCCATATTAATAAAAGCATAAACCACTGAACACTATTTCTAGGGGTCTCTGTAGCTCTGCCTACTATAAATACTCCCAGGTCCTCCCTAACTATTCAGTTCTGAAATAATTAAACCTCTTTGGAACAAATAAAATACTGGACACCTTGACACCTGAGAGCTACATCAAGGACTCAAACAGTGCTTACATTTCTGCAGGTGTTCTTTCATTTTAGTCCTGCCCTTAAAATAACTAAATCTGTATTGCCAGAGCACTTTTCTAATGCTACAGCATACAGCTAACAGAACAAATAAATGACTTAGAATGCTACTCATTGTTTGCCTTTATTTTAGAATAAAGTCAAATATGATTTATCCCCCGGCTGTTTCAGTTTCTGTGAAACTTTGCAGTTGGGATTTATATCTCCTGTGCCGAGACAAGCAGGTTAAATTTCTTCTGCTGTGGCATTTGTCAGCTCTGCGTGGTGTTCCTTTCCATGAACAAACACACAGCGCTCACTGCACCGGCTCCTTTGTTCTCCATTCCTGCTCCTCTCCTCCTTCTGAGCACCACGGACTGGCTGAGGTTGAAAGGGGCCTCAGGAGATCAGAGTCCACCCCCCTGCTCAGGGCAGGGCAGTGTCACTGCTCACCACACCAAAGAACGACACTCACGTCAGGTTGAAGTGAGGAGCCAAAGAGAGTTTATTATGATTTAGTTAAATAGGATTTGGGATGTGATTAAGGATTGGGAGATGAGAGGAACACCTCTCTGACTTCAGTGATCAAACCAGCAGTTTATCACAGAGAGGAATGAAAATAATCTTCATTTGTTTATGTTAAATGTGTGAGAAATTTCAGTAGAAATATGTAAACAAGAATCAGAAGGCTGAAAATCAGGGTGACAGGGCAGCACAAACCCAGAGAGCTTCACTGAGAAAACTCTCCAAAAACCAATAGAAAAGAAATCAAGTGAGAGAAGACACAGCCTGCAGTGCCAGGATATCCATGGCAAAGACAGTGAGGATGGAAGTGATTGATTCCAGGACTGGAATGTGTCCCCTCCCTCTCTCCAGCACTGCACTGCACAGAAATGCCTCGAGCTGTCAGGGAACCCTGCAGCTGTTATTAAACAGCAGCTCTCAGTGGCTCTTCTAGACAGCAAAAAGAAAATAAAAAAGAAAAAGAAGAGTAAATAGACAGAGGAACAAAAATTAATCGAGTTCAGTAACTGACCAGAGAAAACAGCTGCAGGACTAATAGGGGAAATGGAAACATTTACGAAAACTTTTAATGAATTCTGTAAGGTTGTTTTGGAAACCACTTAGGCATATGTCACCAGGAGATGCAATTCCAGGAGAAATGGCAAAAGCAGCAGTTTCTCCAGCAGAGCAGGAAACAACTTACTTGGCTCTCAGGAACACAGAGCCACTGAAGAAAGGAGCAGGAAAGGAAAGGGATGGCAGGATTCTGAAAATCTATGACAGAGAAAAGAGGGAGAGACAGTAATGGATGATGCAACATGAGAGGATAAAACGGGCAGTGCAGAGGAGAACAAGATGACATAGTGGGAAAACAAAACAGGGGGCAGGGTTTACAGATGAATCTGAGTCCAAAATTTATGGAATTATTGTCATAAGATGGAAAAGGGGATGACACAAATAAGGAGAAAAGCCAGTGGCTTCAAACATAAAAGAAGGTAACAGCTGCTCTCCTGTTTCACTAAGTTGGATCATTTACCACATCCATATTTCAAATAGTAATTAATTAAGTTGTACTGGAGCCAACAACAGCAGGGACTCTTTATTAATGAATGCATAGATCTGATAAACAACTGTGCTGGGAGATGGATTTTCCTAGTAAACTTTAGCACTACCATTTCCTGTAAGAACGAATATGCATAAAACTGTGTCTCTGAAGATTTTGAACATATGAAAAGTAAGAATCCAGACACTATTCCATCAGCAGCAAAAGTTCTGTGGAATCACAACTGAATGATAGCGAGTTCTGCAATGATATCAGCTTCATGATACATGAATAGTATTTTAGCGTTTCAGAAAAAAGAAATTAAAGCTATAAAAAACACCAAACCACCCACCAGAAAACACCACTCCTCCCGACCCAAACAAACAAAATAATGTTTATTTTTCTACACCAAGCTTGGGAAATTGGAGCACTTTTCTGAGAGCGATCAGAACCCACTGGCTGCTGTTCAATATGCAAACAAGTCTCATTACTCCCTCTGGCTGGTACCAAAACGTTTGCCTCCTGTCAGGGGCAGTTCTTCACCTGCACTCTGGAATCCTGGCTGTAGCCGTCCTGCTGCTCCGTATCAGAGCTCCAAGCAAACAGGAATTCCAAAAAAAAAAAGGAATGCACATGCAGACCTACCTCTCAGGAGATGGGATAAGCACCTTGCACCACCAGAGTCTCCTCAGCTCAAAACCACCCAGCTGGAGCCTTTGCACTGCTCAGTGTATGTGGGCACTACTCACTTTGTTGAGCAATAGTTGCTCCCTATTTTTGGAGTGAGGTTCTACTTTCTTGCTCAGAAAGCTGAGTTTAGCTGTAGGCTGCTATTTCATTCCTTTATTAAGCATCCTTCAACACATTCAGCATCCAAAAATTTATTCATCGTAAAGAAGGAGTTTGGACACAAAACCGTTTTTAAAGTTAATCCCCAAGTTCTCCAGATCCTTTAGCAATGGCATTTAAGTCACACATAAAGCTCAAGGAAAAGGTCATATTTTTCAGCTTTCTAGGAAGGAAGGACAGAAGGATGGAAAGACCTAAGTCATAATTGCTTAGTCATCCAAGCTCAGCACCCAGCCACCCAAAGCAGGAGCAAGAAACACAAGAGAACTGTGTCTGTCTTTCTAAACAAATCTGGTTCAAATTCTGCAGGCAATTTAAAAAAAAACAAAAAAGAAGAAAGACGAATCACTCTGCAGCTCAAAGCAGGAGAAAAAATCGTGAAGCCATTAAACAGAGACTGTGGAGAATCAGTTTTCATCTTTTCCACTCACTTTGGGCTTAACAGGCTACACCAGGCCAGAAACAAGAATTTCTACCTTGCCCTTAGCCTGGCAGCACGAAAATAACTCAGCAATCCACAGACGCATTTCAGAGAGCACAACTGCCTTCATTTTCTTTCATTTCTGTTCAATGTAGCTTTAATACAAGATTTGCCTTTTTTTTTTTTTTTTTTGTCTTGTAACAAAGCTTTTTCCTGCATTATTCTTTCTCCGTATCAGCCTGTATTTATTAATTGTCAATTTACTTTACACTACCCGTGACAACAATTCTTAGTATTATCTGATCAGTAAAAATCCACTTAGACCTAGTGGCATGGCCCACACACCCTTTCATCAAGATTATTAGCATTTGTATTTTATCCAGCCCCGAGATGCTCTGAGCAGGATCCCATCAGGAATTGGAGATAGCCCTGCCTGTGGAGGTGAAGTGGCACTGATTCCTCTGTCACCAGCACAGAGTTGTGACACTGCAATCAAGTGATCTGCCTGAGGAAAGCAGGGATGCTGCTAAGAGAGATTAGATTGAAATCTGAAATCCTTGACACCCAGCTAAGTACACACGACAAGACTGTGGAGAACGCTGGATCTTTGCACTTTTCTGTAATAAAACCTGAATGTAATCTAAATAGATTTATACCATCTGTCTCTTGAAATGAAATGGATATGAATTTGTATTATCTAGGCTACTTCTGCTATTGACTACTTTCCCTTATATTTCTAAAGCTGAACAGAGTGAAAGCATTAAAACCAATGCAATATTTATATCTATCCTTTGAGACTGCCTAGTAACACCCATCAATATCAAACCTTCACTTAGCACCAACCATCACACGAAAATTGAAAGTCCTGCACTCTTGATGCAAGTATTTATAGCAAACCTTGTGAGAAAACTGCTGGCTGGACTAACCCTTACCCTGATATTTTGGAATATGGGATTAGGAGTCTCTCCAGCTGCTTCCTTACAAGCCACAGCGCTGGTGTGGTGGCAGGAAAAAGGGAAGTGTGTTCATCAGCTGAAATCAGAGGCAGCACTTCCAGGCTGATATCACATTTTAAGAATATCCTGGGTACTTTCAGTGCAAAGTTCTGTCATTCCCTCAGTGCACACATACTCAGTATCCAGAAATCTTACAGAAGAAATCGTGACTAATGGAGCACAGAGCAGAGCTGCAGAAACCTGCACTGTAAATCAGAGCTATAATGAACAGTCACTGCTATTGGAACCCAGAGCTGGGGCCATTTGCAAGGAAGTAAAGCCAGATGGGGATGCTTAATTTACTTGCACTTAGCTTTGGTGTTCTCTGCATAATTCTTGTACAATTCCTCTCAACATTCAGAATATTTTGCATAGGCAAGGACATGCTGGCATGCAACACATTAATCTTCATATACCAATAGGCACAATGTGTGCCAATAGACTCAACAACCCATAATGACAGAGCTCATAATTTCTCAGCTCCTCATTTATTTTCAGCGATGGAATAAGTCAAAAGTACTGGTGAAAAGAGTTTGTGTCATACAAATTACGCTGTAAGCATTTTCCTTCCTCCCAGATTTAGTGTAAAGGCAAAAAGATGTGGAAAAGAAAATAATTTCTGCCATTCAAAATGCCCAGAGCCTGGACAGAGGCACGAGGACTGGCAAATAAATCAGGAATTTACACACTCTCAAATACACCCACAATATTTTATTGTAAAAGTTTAGGTCTCAGCTTTTCTATCAGCTTTCAATGTGCTGCTTAACTTCCTGACAGGGAAGAAGAGACTGCTGTGACTAAACTGCAGAAAGGCAATTTCTAAATGTCCATGGACATGTGCACGAGAATACATCTATTTTTTATATATATATAAAACAGGTCAATTCAGAAGTCTTAGCAACATTAAACAAGGTATTTCACTGTAAATATCCAATGCTGGCAGAAAGTTCACCCTGTTACATTTAAGAACAGATGTTTTGAAAGTAAAGATTTTTACACAGCCTCATATTCTAAAGTAGAAAAAAAAGCTGAGTTATAAATCAGCACTTACTTTTATATCCCCTAGTAAAGTCAAAGACATGTTTAAAATATAGTTTTAAGAAGTTAATGTCGATGCTGAACATTTTTCTTTCTTTTCTACATGCAGTTTCAGATGTTGGCATTTCCACATAGGCTACAACATGACACATTAACATACAACAGGGTTATAATCAGTCTTTGCTGATGTCAGCTGAAGACCATCCACCCATTTCTATGCAAGGCTGCCTTCCAGTTAGAAAACTTTGATATAAATCATATATTAATCCTTTTTTTTCTCTAAACTTTATCCCATATCACTGACTTAAAAGTAAGTAGCCCCCTAAAACAAGCTAGTATGCACATTGTTAATACTTTTTGCTCAGAAGATCAGCCACGTGTAAAATAGGTGTATGTTCATGTAATTGGCTCCAGTATTTTGCTCCGTGGTTAAACGCATGATTTCCTCTAATAGAATGCCAGTGTGGCCTACATCACATTTTCTACTTCATAAAGATCCAATGAGCTGTGACCACAGGCTCCCCAACTCAATGGAAAGTTCACTTGGTGACTTCCGAGTTTAAACTGTCCCTTTCTACTGCGAGTCAATAGATTTAGAACACATTAATGGATCTCCTCCCCAAAAGCTTTAATCCCAAGAGACTTAGAAGAAAGGAGATCTAACTCAGATTTATCACTCTTGCAGCACACCAAACCCAAGGTCCTCCCTCTTTATAATATAACAACAAACCTGAACCATGGAGACACCTTGGTGCAAACCACACACCTGCCCAGGTATTCAGGTACCAGCAGCTTTCAATAGCTCCTTTCTACAATGTTGGGAGCAGTCTTTACAAAGCTATGGAGTTTTCCTAAACAGTCTTTTACTGCTCAAAATTTATTTACTCCCAGCAAGAACAGAAATATCTGAATCACACAGTAAATTCAATTCCATGCACATAAAGATGTAAAACACCCACATGCAGCTCTAGCTGAGGATTTCTACATCTTTGCAGCCAGAGAACTGTCCTTATATTAAACAAAATTTTTTAAAGGCCTACTTTTTATTAGTTTATTGGTTTTATTGTATTTTTACATGGCTACCACAATTGACTAGAAAATGAGACTAAATAAAATCAAGGAAGGGTGTATTGAAAGAGTCCCACTATGCTCACCAAGACTTGAAACATTCTATGTGGAGATCTAAGTCTTAATCAGCATTTTTAATAATTTCAGAAACCTTTCAAACCCTATCACAGCCTGGGAACATCAGAAAATAAATCTAGAGGCTGTGTCTGAGTCAGGAGAATGAGGAAAAAGGGTGTGGTGGGCCTGACGTGAACAGGCTGAGTCTCAAGGCACCTCAAAAACACTGAAGCAGGAATTAATGATCACATTCAAATAAATTTTGTTAGTGGATGAATTAGGATCAGGAAGTCGAACTAAAGAACTTACAAGAACCAAGATAAGGGTTCTACACACACAGAGGTTCCCTTACAAGCAGCACGTGCTTGGAAACTTCTGGTGATCATCTCCAGAGACTTTTTGGCACAATCACTGAGAGAAAGTGGAAGCAAGAAAGAAGAGAATTAAAACAGCAAGAACCTGGAATGAATGTCACCTGAGGTCAAGACTGGAAGGTTTGTGTTCTGAGGACAGGGAAGAACACTTAGTGCTCTTTTGGAGCAAGCTGAAACTTTTAAGACATTAATTGGCTTCAAAAGAGAGTCAAGCAATTCCTAAAAAAGGAATATGGTACCTAGGCCCTCTTATAAAAGAGTATAAATTTATGAGAAATCAGTTTTTTTCAAAGCACAGCACCTAAAATGGGAACTGAAAGCACCAGCCTAAGTGCAAAATGAGAACCACAGAAAAATCAATGATTCCAATTTGTAAAGAAAGCACAAATCAAATATTGTTAATATGATATATAAGTACAATACAAACTATTTGTACTCCACACATTAAGGGTAAATCGCTTGAATAAATTCTATCTTTATGAAAAAATACTGCAAACAACATGCTGACGTGTCGGGAAAGTGAAAATAATAACACCAGCATTATTAGCACTATATGCTATTTCCTAGTGATTTCCCAGGATCATCTATTTTCACTTCAAGCAGCTGTTTAAATCCCTTTTTTGCCTCCCCAAATCTAGTTTTGTTTTACATTCATTATATAATTTGTGCAGCCTATTACTTACACTATTACTATAATCCTCACTGCATTGCAAACAAGAAAAAGAGGCAATGCTTTTCCATTCAGGATTTCAGGAGGTTTTGATGGTTTCAGCAGGGGACTGTGAGTTTCATTCCATTTTGGGAATGAAAATNTGCATTGCAAACAAGAAAAAGAGGCAATGCTTTTCCATTCAGGATTTCACGATGTTTTGATGGTTTCAGCAGGGGACTGAGTTTCATTCCATTTTGGGAATGAAAATTGTGTTGGTGGCTGATTTTTTCCTTCCCTCACAAAGCAAGCAGAAACAGCCTTTTGAGAGAAAAAAAAAAAAAAAAAAAAAAAAAAAGAACAATCCCTGACATGGCCAAAGAGAAGAGGAATATGTAATATGTTAGCACACTAAAAAAAGGTCAAACCCAGCTCCAAGGATGAGAGAACAGACCTTGTGAAGAGTCCTTCTGCTGGCAGAAGAATCCAACTCTGCTTCTCAGCCTGGGCTGTCACACTCCAGATCATCCCCTGCACTCATCAACTCCAGCCCCTCTGCCTCCTTTCAGCATCTTTTTAAATTCAGGCTGCAGAAAAAATCCCAAGCATTATTTTGTAATAGAAGTCCACATTAGTATAAAAAGAGGCTTGGGGGAGTTGCCTCTGTCCAACAGCTGAAAGACAATTAATTTCATTTAATAGCTCTGCAGAGCTCATAGAGAATGAACTGTAACTGAGGGCATAAGCATCTCCATCATGGAAATTATCATTGCAAAAGGGTCTTTCTCACAATCTCACAACAATAAATAGATGGCCACGGGTTTGCCAAAAGATACATTTTTCTTCAGCCAGGGACTGTTTCTTCCCAAGGGGTCTGCAAAGTAAGAGCACCGTGGAAAATAGAATGAAGAAGCTCAGCAGCTGCTGTCCACAGAAGATTTTGACTAGAAGATGAATAGAAATAAAAAGTTGTGATTGTTCCTTCTTCCTTCCAAGATTAATCACTATGAGGGCTACATTTTAAATATGACCCTACTTATAAAAACTTATTTCAGGTTACTAATCCTGCTTATCAAATATGCCTCACACTCAAATACTTTGTTTTCTTTTGTCAAATCATTAAAAATGCATCACAAATTGAAAGGCAAACAACCCAGCTGCCACTGAAAGACAGTCAGTTTAGAGCTTTATTCTGAATGGGATGGAAATAACCAGGGTAAATACTTGTGTAATAAAAATGACTCACACTACTTGCAACACTATCACTTTTACAGCTTTTTCTACAACTTTTCAGGTAGCAAAATGGGCTCAGCAGCTCAGCCTCCCTACTAAAATCAATACACAGGTCCATGTGTGTATTTGCAAACCCTTCCAGGACAAACAGAGCTGCAGAATAATTGGGGCCAGAAGGACAGGCCTCTGCAGGTCAGTGAGCTCCAACTGCAGCTCTTGCTCAAGCTGGACCTACTTTCAAAATCAGCCAAGTTTTCTCTGTCTAGTCACACTTTTGATACCTTCAGGTATGGAAAACCCCCAAGGGTCTTTGGAATCCCTGGGAAGAGATTCCTCCTCCTCCTCCTGTATCCCATTTCCTGCAACCACAGCTTGTTGTTCCTCAGCTGTGCTCCTCTGAGGGGACCCTCCTGCCCCTGCCTCCCCTCCAGCCTCTCTGGGAGTGTCTGGCAGCAGTGCCAACATCCTCTGCTGGGACAGGACCTGCTCCAGCCTCCCCCAAACCCCTTCTGCCTCTGCAAGGCACAGTGGGACATTGTGCTCCACACACAGCTCCAAGAGGGCCCCAAAAGGGCAGGAGCAATATTTCAGCCTTCCTTAAGTCCTACAAAAAAATCCTCATGTAAGTATTAACACCAGGATGCTGGGAGCATGTGGAGACGAGATTTTAATGGCACACAGCAACATGAGGATCTCCTCTCAGGAAAGTCATGAGCAGTAATACTACTGCTAACAGTAACACCCATGTGCTCCTCACTCAAGAGCAAGGGTGAAAATTAAGGAAAACTGTCACTCATAGTTGTTAAAGATCTTCATTAGACAAGAATGAGGATAATTACTGCTCACAAAATTCGCAGTTTGAAAAATCCTCATCCATTTTCTCTCCTGTTGATGCTCACACACCAAAGGGCTCACACTGGGGGTGCTTCTGCACACAGCAGGGAGGGAGGGGAAAGAAAATTCACCACAGTACAATAGAAGCCTTGCCTCAAACCAACCTCCATCACTTTCCATGTCCCAGAACCACAGAAAACTCTTATTAAGGTTTCTCTCGTTTGTTCATTAATAAAATATGTTTGGAATACAGAACACTACACAGCTAGTGCTTCAGCCACAGCTCACCTGCTGCAGATTTGCTGAAAAGCAGCACTGACAGACCTTTCTTGCTGGGTGCATTCTCAGGCAGCTCCCCTCCCTCCAGCCCTCTGGACAAGAACATCTTCGGCGGCCCCGTTTTAGTCAGCAGGCCTGGCTGGGGAGGGAGTGGGGCTAAAGGACACAGGAGAGGCTGTGAAGGACATTTTTAATCTCCTCAGAGATTCCTTGGGAGGAAGAAATATACCTTGTGTCCCCACCCCAGCCATTAGTCGGGGATAAAGAGCCGTGCCATTTATCCCATATGGATGAGGGCCCTGCACCCAGCCCAGTCATGGGGCTACACACATTTCCACACTGTCCCCACAGCCTGGGCAGGGCACAGGGATCCACACACGGGCACAGAATGAGTCACTGCCCTCACCTCGTGCAGGAGAAAAGGCTTGGCACGGGGAGGTTTTTTACAAATAATTCTAATTCTCAACATTCGGCTTGATGGAATATTGTGTGAGGTCAGATGTGATAAACCCCACAAAGCTCTGTCACCCCTGAGAGGCCAGCCCTCACAGAGCAAGGGCTCAAAATAATAGTGAGACAACTTCTCAGGACATGCTTTGTAAAAGAAAAGGCTTTAATAACGATAAAAACAACAAACAGTATCAAACAAAATGCATATAAATTGAACACAGTGCAGAGAGAACCCTTGCACTGGCTAAGGCAGTCTAAAAAAGCCCTGGGAAGTTCTGTGCAGCCTCTTAAGTACTGAATGGTCCAGGTGGGCTTTTTTGGCACCTTGCCCAATGAAACTGGCAAAAGGTTTTGAGGTCCAGGTCCAGGTGTCCAACTGGTATCTCTGCTTGGCATTTGGCCAACTACTGGGAAGAGAACATCAAAATTTCTGGCTCTTTTACCTTCTAAGAGCAGCAAGGGATGAATCTTAAACCTTTCCCTGTATGGAAACTCCTGCTGGGGTGTGGGGTGCATTCCTACAGGGGCTTATCTCCTTCTCAGGAGAGCAGCAAAGCTGCTCCATTCCTTCCCCTTTTTTTTGCCCATTATTTTCAAATAAATAAATGCAACAGACCATAGTTTCCAATTATAAGCCATCAAGGAAGGTTTTCATTCAAGCTGCGTTTTGAGGGTAAGGGTTTTCTTATTCTAGTGCTTCTGGTTTTCAGGTTTTAGAAAATATTAAATATATATATAAAAACTACTTTACAGCAATTTTACAGAAATTCCCAATTATTATCTACATTTTTTTAGTAATAACTGTAGCATATACCACAAACTTAAAAATTTAAATTTTCCATGTATATTGCTAAGATTTGTATATTTACATTTTAACCATTTTAATTGAGCCTTATGCTGCATAAAGCTAAATTTTTCAATAAGTTTAATTTTCTTAATTTTCTGTAATTATTTTCGTTTAAGCTATTACCTTTTTACACTACAATATCAACAACACACAAGTAATTATTTTTCCAAATTGCAGCTTACAGATTTCCATGTTTCAACTACCTACATCTGCTCAAGACTTCCTCTATTTCCACAGCATTAATAAAGGGGAAAGAGTCTAGAAAGTCACATGATTTACAATTGTTAAATCATCATGAGTTTCAAAGTAACTGAGTTACCTCAAATTTACTGGTCACTTGCAAAGAATAAATGGAATTTTACCAGAAAAAGCATACATGCACTAATAAAGTACAATCAAAGCACATAAATTATATTTCAGTTATCATATCCTCCATGTTCCTTTTAGTGCTTGATTGCAAGTTACTACTAAAATGAAAAAATTAAAAATAAAGATACCAGAACTTTTTTTTTTTCCCCCCGTCTTTCCCCCTCATCTTCAATTCTCTTTCAGGGAAGCTACAGATTCCAATCTTCTTCCTCACCTGCTCATGCCAGCTCCATCTGACCCCTTATTTTGGCTGCAGAATCACTCATCTCCAGAGGGTTGTGCTCACAACCCAACCCAGTCCCTCCAGGCTGCTCACACTGGTTTGTGCCTCAGAACTCCAGAAGAGGAGAAGATCTGTAAATTCAATTATCCCCATGGAAATAAGGGGCAACTACAGACTCCCAAAAATCCTCTGCAGGCCTTGGGGATTTGTGGAGGGACTCTCCACGTCCCTTGGATGTTTGCTGCTCCTTTCCAACAGCCTATACAAAAGCCTTGTATCCACTCTACTGCCCCATTACAAGCAATTAAACCTGAGATATAACCTAATGACAGAGAGTGGAAGGGAACCAGGTGTCTCCCAATATTCTTAGAAAATTCCAGGTGACAATTCCAGCTGTAGCCACCAGCAGGTAGCACATTCCAGGTGCACAGGGTGGCACTGCTAAAGGAGTGCTCTGCTGCTAGAAAGCAAAAATCAAAATCTCTATTGACACAAATATTGTACATTGCCCTGGCAAAGCTAAAAGTCCAGCTGGGACAAGAGAGACCAACAAGAGAAGTAACCAAATGGAAATCACCAGGTGGATGTGAGGAGGATACACAGGCAGCTCTTGGGAGAGAGGGAGGTTTCTGAGCTGACATTAACTGAGCTGAAAATGAGCCACATTCACACTTTCCTATCAGTATTCCCTGTCCCCAGGTGTTGCTTTGCACTGCAGCAAACATAAATGTCTGGTGCCAATTCCGACTCTGGGACACCCAGCCCGGGCTCCATCTGCTCCTTCAGCAGCACAACCTGCAAATCCAAGGTCACATCCACCACATCCCATCAAAGTGATGCAAAGTGGGAAACATTTGAAGTATAAAGCCACGTGAACAATTATTTCCCAGCTATTGTTTTTATTTCTCTATTTCTATTTGCACTGATTGTGCTCATTTCAATTATTATCTCTGCTGATATTTTAGCTATTAAGCAGCAAGCAGCTACCAGCAAGTTTGTTTGCCTCTTTTCTCTGTCAAGTCATTCGTCTGCACAGAAATTTGAGTAATGTCCTACTAAAATAAATAAAACCAAGACACTGCTAAGTTATTTATCAGCATTCTACCAGTGTCTTTTCCATACCATTTACAAAAATACATTTTGCCTACAATGAAAGGTTGAAGACAGAGGCTTAGGAGATAGATGATTTGTACCTGGGCACATAATGACTATTATGTTCCTTACACAAAGCTCATCATTACCTCCTCCTTTTTTCATGACAGGACAACTCTGGCATCGTAATTAGCTTTCTAATAAAGCACTTCCCTCCATCAAAAGTCCAAACTTCGTCACATTTCTACCTGAGGACTCAACAAAAAAGCAAAAATAGACAATAAGGAGCTAGAATACTCTATGTATACTCTATCTATAGTTACAATGTGTAACTCTCCTATTTAAAAAACCTGTGAAATTTAACCCCCTATTCTAACTCCAGAACTTTGCTTCTAAAAATGTAATACTCAAGAAGTGAAAAATGCTCTCTAAAATGTTCCATGCATTTGATTTCCATGCAATTATGCATTTGCAATCTGCAACTGCTTTATGTTTTAACTAAAGATTCAAAATGCTTTTTTTTTTGCCAGTTTTATTCTCTGAATTATAACAAAACCTGAAAAATCTTGTTGTATTTAGTGAGAAAATTATGAGCTCATTTTTCAAACTTCAGGTCAGGAGCAACTTCATTTACTGTACACTGGAAAGAGGCCCAGCACATCTTCTAAAACACAGTTATAAAAAAGATAATAGGAATCCACTGTGGTTTGACTCTTAACCATTACACTGTTCACTTTTTCAAGAGGAGGGAAAAAAACCCAAAAAAAACAACAAATGCCCAACACAATACAAAATTCAAGCAAAGAGGTGTCAGATAAAAAATTGTTATTCATATGCAGCACATAATCATTTGGTTTTATTTTAAAGATATTTAATAAGAAAACTCAGGATAAGGCTGTTAGCTCATCTTGATGCAAATAAAATCAATGCATCTGATTTTATGTCACGGAATTTTCTGTTCCTGGAATGTTAAGCAACCAAGTCTAAACAACAGAAAAAAAACCAAGAAACCACACCCAACCAAAACCCCAGCCCTTAACAGGAATCAAACTGTTACAGAACACACCAAACTGTACTGAAAAGGGAAGCTGCAGTTCTCTAGTGCACCTGGAATTATGATCCATATGAATCCACACATTCTGATCCATTATCAATTTTAGCTCTTAGTACAGAATGCTTTGTCACTGTCTAATGCTGGGACTAGAACATAATGATAATTTCCCCTTGTTACAAATCAACTTTCTTTCCCAAACAGTATTTTGTATTTCACATCCACAAAAATACGCATTTTTGACATTTTTCTTTTTATGGTCATAGATTAAGCAGCAAAGTTAATTACATTTAAACAATTTTCAGCAAATCTAAATAAGTTACCAAATTTTAATTGCTGGTGGCACAGAAAATACCAAAGAAATGTTTTTGACAATGAGTAGACGAGGCAAATTTTCCAGGTCATTGTCATATAAATGATAAAGCAGGCTGCCAAGAAACCCCTCAGCACAGACTCTCTGGATCTGGGAACTATTTTCTATTTCTCTGCATAACTCAGGCACTGCTGAACTCACTGAGCATGCTACAATAGAGATCTCCCAGAGCATGCCAGCAAATCCACAAGGGTAATTTAAGCAGCACTGCAAGAACATGTCTTTTAAACTTCTAAATAAAGATATTCAGAAGCTCATGTAATTGCCTGGAATCTCTGGAGTCAGTTCAGACAACAAATTCTGTTAAAGGATTTCCTCCTAGGGAAAGGGTCACCTTAAAGACTAACAGGGGAAGACAGCGAGTCCATTAGATCAGGGGACCAAATCCAGCACCAGCTTGACATGTAGATACAAGGCAGGAAAGGTGTCAGGAAATTAATGAGCCGTTGACTGGGCCAGGACTAACACCCCAAAAGAGTAAAGAAATGCAAAGGAATTGGATATCAGTCTGCTGGTGGCAGCCCTGCAATGGCTTGTAACACCAGGTAAAAGAGGATGGATGGAGCGAGGGGAGCACAAGCTCCAGTCACCTGCCCAGTAAGTCACTGAGAAAAGCAAGCCCTGTAATGCCTACAAGCCTCAGGGGACCAGTCCATGAGGATTCTAAGGCACAGAACAAGAGGCTGGACATGCAATGCTTGTTTCTCCCTGAAACATTCCCTTTTTGCAACAGTAAGTACACATACAAGGGGTAAAGTCACACACACTGCAGCAGCATCGTACTTATCCTAAGATTATTGAGCATGACACCTCTCCTCCCAGCCCCATGAAACACCAAATCCTCTCTGTCACTACCAAACAACAGCAAGGAGTGCAATGCAGGCAGCACTTGGGAGAACAAGGCAGGAGAAGTTCTGGCCTACATGACAGGGCATCTCTTTAAAGAGCCACAATAAGACCATAAAGGGACATTAGAGACAGACATTTAACTGAAACTCAGGGTAATATCCTCCACTGGGAGTATTAGCACTTAATTGGGAACAAACTAAGTGACTGACTTAATTCTGATATATTGCACCATCTGTAGAGTCCAGGTTATAATTGATAGGCCAGCTGGATGTGGAGCAAGGTACAGCATGTGAAATACTGTACTGTGGTTCCCACTCATTATTACTTTGCTAAACTGTTAAAGTTTAAATTGTCCTTTCCATTAAATGGGCATTGTTTCATACTTATTCCTTGTTAATTAACATGTTCTGAAATAGGTCATGGCTTTCAGTACATGACAAGACTATTACTCTGAAAATCTCCTTGTTTTCTCTTTCCACTATAAAATTACCTTAACAAGGCACACGAAAGAGGTCGTGGAGCTGCTCATGACCATGATCCTGTGCAAACAGATGAGTAAGTGAAAGGAATTTCTCAATTCTCATACGAGCTCTGACAAACTGTAAAGCAAACTCTGGTTCACTTTTCAGCCTAGGCTACCCTTAAGGTGCAAATCAGTGGGATTGGGACTGGTGAGGTCTATAGCACTTTATTGCCAAGGTAATTTTATCTTAGAACTATAAGATTGGCTTGTTCTAAAATACAGGCAACTTTGCAAACCTCTTATATGTATTTTCTTACACATTTCAATAGCTGGTCAAGAGTGCCTGGACTTCGGAACAGGCTTCCTCCTATTTGGTATAACAAAATCCAAAGGGATTAACCTGAAAGTCCCACTGGCAACAGCAGATGTGAAATAAGACATTTTGAGAATCTTGCTTTCAATGGTATGAAACTCTTCTCACCAAGGACTTCATCTATTTTACCCAAATGTAAGGCAAAGGAAAATAATTTTAATATGACCTTATATAAATCTCTACTGCCTTAGTACAAAATGGAAATTATTGTAATAAATGGGCTATTGATGGATTCCATAAGTTATCTCTATTTGCATGAATGTAACAGGGGTGCAGTTAAACAGAGAAACTCTGGAATTCTGACTCACTGATGGTGAGTAGAAAAATCATCAATGGTTATCATCAAGGAGATGTCTCCTCTGATGGCAAGGTAGGATCTAACAGGACCATTCCCACTTTTATGTTGATTTCAGAACTCTCAGAACTGACAGTGTGTGCCCCAAGCCGTGGCAGCCCCAAATGCAGCAATTTCCATCATTTCCACATTCCCCTTCAGACACACCGAGTCAAGAGCTGCTCCCATCCCTTGAGCTGATACTGCTAAACCAAGCAACGTGACAGATGTTAATTAAGAGAAAGAAATACAGCACAAGTGTTGAAACAACAAAACTCACGATCTGCCATGCAACCAAAAAAGCCAACAGCTCACTTGATGTGTTGATTTGTGCTCTTCCCTGAGACATAAGGCACTCGTCTGCATTCCAAAATGCTATTGATACACTTCATTATGCTGTTCCTGTCATGTAACCAAACACATGTGGAATTATTCGGGCTCTGAAAGAGTGGAATTACATTTGAATTAATTTTATTTTGTTTTTGCAGAAAAACAGAAACACATCCAGGGGACAGTGCTTTTCAGAAGAAACTCGGGAATAAGTTTGTCTCATAAATGCCTCTCTGGTGTTTCAAAGATTTTCTAGGGGAAACAAAAATAACTTGAAGCTTCTTATCACCTGAACCATACTGCAAAAGGTCACTGCAGACAGATCAGTGTCAGAGCAGCAGCCATTATTAAGCTCCAAATGGCCTGGATTCTTCCACTTTTCAGTGGAGAAATTTCATCCACTATCGATTAAATCTATTATACAAGTCACTGCCTCACATCCTGCACACACCAGGAAACCTCCACACATCACCACAAGCACAGAAACACCAGGTCAGTGGGAACTACACTTAAACTACACTTAAACTTTTCTCAGGTAGCAAGAGAACCCAAGAAAATCACCATGAAGAGTTAACAATCCTTTTTCTTGGACTGGTATGGATTCTGTGCAGCTCCCCACAGGGAAGTGACTCAGTGAGCAGGAGCCAGGCTGGGAAGGGGTCATGGTGCTGAATGCTGCATTCTTACATCAGTAACGTAAGAATTACTGAATGGAAGAGTGCACATCCAAACCCACCACAAACTGACTTCTGTCATCAAAGACAGCACATCCAAACCCACCACAAACTGACTTCTGTCATCAAAACCAGCACATCCAAACCCACCACAAAAGGCTCCAGAAGCACGTGCAGCTCCTGGGTTTAGGACTGACATACTGATCTCTCAATAAACACCAGGAGCAGGATGTCCCACGGCCAACATTTAGCTGCAAGGAAGGCAACTACCAGCTCAATAAATATTTAAACACACCTACACCGAAACAGAAAAGAAAGAGATAATATTTAGAACTGCAACTTGTGTTATTTCTAATTTTTATCAAGTGTGTTGTCACAATGCAGCATCTCTCCAGGCTGCTTGGAATGGAAGGCACACAGCCCATCTCATAAACAGAGATAACCTGAAATTAAAATCCTAAACCAACTGATAAGCAGGGATGTGGTTTGAAAGATGAAGGATAAAGCACCACATGCAAACCCAGTTCTTACTCTAATGTAATATAATATAATATATACACACGTTTTAATTGCTTACTTCAGTAAAAGCACAACAAGGCAAGGAACAAAAACACACCAGACAGAATTTACTCTTGTTCTTACATTTTCAGACTAAACTAGAAATATTTTTGGGGACACATATAATATTTGCTGCAAAATTTCAATAGCAAAACACGTTATGGTGAATCTTTAGAGGTGAAAACAAAACTCTCTATACTTGAAAAATGCATCTGATGTGAATGCAAATGTGTGATTTATTCCAACTAACTTTGCCTGCTTACAAATCATAAAGGTTATGACAAAAAGTGGAAGGAGAGGGCTGACTTTTAGCCAATGGGAACACTGAAATAAATTGAGGAACTTTAAAAGTTGAAGCAGCAGCAGGCTGCAATTTTGGCTGCCATTAAGGACATTATACTATTCACTGCAATTTCTGCTAACAGTAGGCTTAAAAATAGGTGGTTTCATACTAAAAACTGGACAGTAATGTACATCTTTATTTCCACTCAAAGCTGTGTCAGGGGCTCAGTATTCTGTGTAGGATATTCCTTTCCTGTCTTACCAGTTTCAAATATTAGTAGTTTGTAAAAGAAAATAATTTTACAATCTCTAAAGAGGAAGAAAAAAAAGTCCACAAACCTCTTCTGCAAATCCATAAAAAACCCATATTTCCCTTACTTACCAGCTTCTTACCACAGTGATTCTGCCCATGATTTTAATACTGAAATTCAAGCATATATAACCACTCACACAAAGTTCTTTGAGTGGGATATTCAAAGAGAAATCCTAAGGAAAACTTCACTTTTCTGGAAGAACTCGTCTCACTGATTCTGTTTTGTATCTGGGTGCTGGTTTGTACCTTTAGGTCTGTTAGGACAGGTATTTACAGCAAAACGCTGAGGGAAATCAGATCAAAGGGACAATCACAAGGCTACAAAGGTTCTCTAAAACCAGAGCCCAGGAGAAGCTCAGCAGCTTTAATCCCCCGATGCCCCAAGGAGAACTGAAAGATCTGATTTCAACTCAGCTTCTTTTCCACAGAGCCAGCACCTCCCCAGCAGGCTGAACACAAGGCCCCTGTTTGTGAGACACAAGAGCTCCAGTAATGCACAAACCTCAGGGGCCTGAATGTGAGGCAGCACTTCAATCCATGCCACAGCTCATGGCACAGCTCCAGCTCCTCCTCCTGCCCGAAGGAGCTCGCAGGGTGTCACATTTCTGCAGCTCTCCAACCGCCCCTCTCTCCTCTGGCTTGCACAGGAGCACAAATGCAGCCCAGACCACACTGCATTGGTGCCCCAGCACTGCTCAGGAAAATAAAAAATGTTACTCAAACAGGCCTGTTCTGTACTGTTTTGTCCTGTTCTTCACCTTCCCCCCAAAACTGCCTTATATTTTCTTTTTCCCCTCTGCTGTTCTGTCACTTTTTCCTTTGATCCCCTATTGATCCCTCCCTTAGCACCCATACAGCTTCAACACTGCTCAGGAAAATCAGATTGAAGAAACACAGATTGCTGAGCCCAGTGCCTGGGCAGCCAGTCCCCAGGAGCCCCCAGCACTGCCAGCAGCCCATCTCTGGTGCACAGCTCTGCACAGAGCCCCTCATTTACAGCCCAGGTTAGGGCAGCAGCCTCAGCTTCCCTACCTGCTTTAATGAAAGACCTCCTTAGAAAAACCAAACGGATCAACATCAAGAAAGCAAGATATGGAAGGTTTATTCATTTTACAAGTCTGATCAAACTACTTGTTGGTGCCTGTTCTGAACTAAGGGAGGGATCAATAGGGGATCAAAGAGAAAAGTGACAGAACAGCAGAGGGAAAAAAGAAAATATAAGACAATTTTTTTGGGGGAAGGTGAAGAATAGGACAAAACAGTACAGAAGAGGCCCATTTAAGTAACATTTTTTATTTTAAGAGCCCTTTGGCTATGCCTTGGCTCAGCTTTATCTGCAGGATATATCATTTCTCACAAATTTTCCTGCAGTAGCCTTTTGATGAGGTGGCACAGTAATAAATGGGGAGATAATTTGATGTGTTGAACTTTTATTGCTAGCGAGGAATAAAAGGATTTTCAGCTCCCTGGCTGAGTCTGCAGTACTGACAGCTGGAGCAGGGAGAGAGAGCTCCCCCGGATTAAACCACAAAAGGAGAATAGGTATGGATTTCTCATAAAAATAACTTCAGGGATAAAACACAGCAGCACTGAGTACCTGTAAGAATTAAACCGTGATTACCAACTGAGTTTATGAAGTTGGCCTGTCATTCTCAAACAAATGAAAGAGTGGGGACATGCACACAGACACTGTATTGGGAATTCACTGGAGCTCTGTGCAGCTCTGGGAGATGTGAGTACTCAGCAGGGAACCCTTGGGGTGCAGCCCACAGGGAGGAACCAGCAGTGCTGCCCCAAACCCCTGCAGGGAACCAGCAGTGCTGCCCCAAACCCCTGCAGGAAAGCAGCAGGGCTGCCCCAAACCTCTGCAGGAACCAGCAGTCCTGCCCCAAACCCCTGCAGGGAACCAGCAGGGCTGCCCCAAACCCCTGCAGGGAAGCAGCGGGGCTGCCCCAAACCCCTGCAGGGACCAGCAGTGCTGCCCCAAACCCCTGNAAACCCCTGCAGGGACCAGCAGTGCTGCCCCAAACCCCTGCAGGGAAGCAGCAGGGCTGCCCCAAACCCCTGCAGGGAAGCAGCAGTGCTGCCCCAAACCTCTGCTCCCCAGCTGTGTGTGAAGGCTGCCCCAGCTCTCTCTCACTGATTGCTTGCTCGTGCTTATGAAAATAACTGGAGAGAATCCAAAGACTAATGGATTTTGGAGGTTGTAGAGAAAAAAGAATCGAAGAAAGCCCCAAACAACTGTTTGGTTTTACTGTTCATTGTGCTTTGATTGCCTGGGTGCAGCTCTGGGGCTGGGGGCTCTGGGGCAGCAGGGGATGCTCCACGCTGGGCACAGCCTGGCCTGGACACCCACCCTGGGCACCCTGAGCCCCAGTCAGGCTGGCAGGGCCATGGGGAACGTCTGGGACAGAGGGAAAAGCCCAGCAGGGACAGAGAAAGGGAGAGGAGGGTGAGGGGACCCACAGAGGAGCCCCAGGGCAGAGCCCCAGGGCAGGGAAGTGCTCCTTAGGGAATGCCAAATTCCCTTTAACAACAGCTCACTTGAAGTACAGCTGCTCCACCCGGGCCTCCAGCCTGCTGTACAGCCCACCACTGCAAGTACAAGTCCTAATTAATAATGACAAAATGATATATTATGTGTATAAGACGTCTAAGGATGGCTTGTGATTTACATAACATTTCCATTCTTTAAATTCACCAAGCTGACTCTCAGTACAATATTCTGCCTTAACATATCTGCCTGTGTGGTTACAGCCTCCACAATCAATTCTGAATGCTGATTTGAATTACTGAAAGGTAATTGAAAAGTAGCTCATTGACACTGAGAAGGCAAACAAATTGTTAATGCTAATTCCTGAGTACATCTCACCAAGGATACTGGCATGAGGGAATTAGAAAAACCAAAAAAACATATTCCCAAATAATAGAAAATCTGTGAACACAGATACAGTTTAAAACAGTAAAAAATAATTCTTTTGTATAATAAATAACAAAGATCTTATACACGTTAAGGAAAATTAGTTAAGCCTCAAGAACCCGACTTTTGCCCCTTTCAAAAGAAAAATAAAGAAAGAAGTAAATAGGCTGCAATTCGCCCTTCTCGTGTGGTTTAGAAAACACATTTAATGACTTTCCCCCTTCCCTGTAACATTCAAATTGGCAGTTAAAGGCACAAGAAAAACAACTATTTTGTAATATATTGAAAAGCCCTTCAATTTATTTGGGCTTTAAGATATAATAGTACTATAAATTACTATATCTTTATTTTTCAACTTTAAAATTAACTAGGTTTAATTACTCAATCTCTTGTGCTATGTCCCGAAATTCCAGAGCCTCCTCTTTGAGCCCATTTTCCTTCAAAATCCCCCCGGAGGCCAGGCAGGTACAAGGCAGCCCCAGCAGAGAGCGCAATTGCTGTTTCAATAAGCAGGGATTGCTCACACCGAGCTGAGCTCAGCGCAGGGGGCTCATGCAGGAAAA